>OY811973.1:14545649-14569079 GCA_963681505.1 Eunapius fragilis | reverse complement strand
CTACAGTTGCACCATTCATTTCACATTCTATTATTGTTAATGCAGACCTCACATGGAAAGTGCATCTACAAAGAAGACATGTTCAGAAGTCACATACAAATGCACTATCAATTATCCCTGATGTCTGGACTGCAAAAGTATCGTTTAACTTTTCTATATAGTAAGTAAGTACATGCACAATTTGTCTCGGAAACCCTGATGTGCACTTCTTGGAAATGGCTAAGTCACGTGGTGGAAGCTTCATGACCTGACGATGACAAAATTACAATCTATGAAGATGACAAAACTACAATCGGTATGAGACTACGGGCCCTCCATTGCCCCGAGTAATTTTACTCGGTTGAGCCGCACCCCCAATTCCCATTGCCTGGTGCTGTTCAAGGGCTTTTTTCCTCCTTCATGGAGGAAACTAATAAAAGTGTACGCTCACTCTCTAGCTGTCTGTGCCTTAATTCTTGGGTGATGTATACAGCCTCGAATCGCCAAACATAACTCACAACAAAATGTATTGAAATCAATGGTATCGGAAGTTGTAAGCAACTCTTGGAGAGGATGTTTTTCGGCCTGCATTTGAGGCACCGTAGTGTCCGTAATCATCTCCTGTATCGTTCGTGATACAGTAAGCAAATCAGTGTCTGCCCTTTGTATCGCCATATAAATTTATTACACCAAATGTGTCACGTGCTGAAACGCGGATCATTTCTAAATATCTCATATCCAGGCATTCCTCAATCTATGATCAAATGATCCTTACGCATCCTAAATTGGACTATCCATAATAAAGGTTTAAGACACTGAATTTATAATTAACCATACATTTCAATGCATGCAAGCGTTACTTTTCATTTGCTTGTCCTGGAAATTTTGAAAAAGTATCACAAGGTGATTTTGCTGGACACTGTCCCGTATACATGTACACCACATTTGGATAAAGTCATTTCTCAGTATAATAGTTGTGTTGCAGGTTGTAACACCTTATCAATCACCTCACTGAAGGATAACAGTCCAAACCAAAAGTAACTATCAGATTCCACTGAAGCATTAATTATAATTCAACTCACTCCTCAGCACAAGTTCCACAGCAGACAGGGCAAGATTATTATCCGATCTCCTCCCGTCATGCTTCAGCATGGATCTCTGTAGTTCCATCAATCAGCCTCGGTTTACACTTCGAACCAATACAGCACTAAAATGGTGCTTGGGACTAATCCCTCAGTGGGTTTAGATGGAAATTTAATGGCTTGCCCTCGTTGTACAGGTAATTCACTTGACTCTTTGGGGTATCATTGTGTAACCGGTAAGAGAGGCAGCGATGTCACTTTGAGGCATAATGCGTTACATAATGTGCTATTCAATGCCTTCCGTAGAGCTGGCTTGTCATCACATCATGAGGTTGGTAGTGGCTGGGTCAGGAGAGTTCAAGGACCCGTTCAACAGACATTCCAGTCACTAATTGGGACAACGGCATCTCAGCAGCCTTCGATGTCACTGTTGCATCTCCGCTCAATTCTAGTACCATTACGGAAGCGGGCATGTACTCAGGTGCTGCGGCAAAGCAGCTGAGCTCAGACAGCACATTCAAAATGACTCTAAATGTGCTGAACTAGGTTGGAAATGTATACCGCTGGCTGTAGAGTGTTATGGTGCATGTAGTACAGAGGCTTTAAAGGCCTTCTCACAAGTATCCACTCGTTTAGCCATTCGTAGGAATACCTCTAAATCTATGGTATTGATTGACCTGTTTGGTCGCCTCACTAATTAGAGCTAATGCTCGTGCCATTCTGAGTCGTTCCTACTTCCTCCTTGCGCAGCAGATGGATGAACTTTGTATGTAATTGTTTGTATTGTGTCAGTACCTGTATATATGTAATTGTAATTTCAAGGTCCCATATATATATAATTATATATACAAATTATAATTATAATTATAATAATTATATTGCTATGATAAATGAGGGGTTTGATGGAACCCCAAAACGCTGTATACTGAAATCGCTGCATTTTTGGGATAGATGGGGCTGAGTGTTGTGGTTTGTGTTGAATTCAATATAATCCGCGTTTAGAAGAAATTCATTATTATATTCATGACTCGGGAATACTATAAATTTCCACTTCTTAATTTGACTATGCAGTCATAATTCCCATGCGTATCATGAAATCGTAACGTCACATGCCAATGTGATTTTCCTAGAGCAATGTATATTGCCTCAGAAATGAAGTAGATTAAGCGAAATCACCATTGGCAATAACCAATTCAAATTTCTCAAATTTATTCATTGCGGTTTGGCACTGATCCAACCACACGTTTGTACATAGCCCCACCTAAATAACTGAATTACTCGTAAACAGCAACTAGGTTCGGTGTGGAGGCGTTACACATAGACGAAAGTCATAGAGGCATTCCAAAACAAACAATCCCTATAGAACACATCAATGTCAAACCTTTAGCTATATTGTTCTAAGAATGAATGGTGAATGCAAGTGCGACAATTGTATAGGAATGCGACTGTCGCTATGCTGTCTCAACAATTGCCTTCATGCTTCTGTTTCTGATACTTATCGCTGACAGAAGTATTGCTCAGCCCCAAGCTATGAAGTTTATTGACCATGTACGAGGCTAGACTCGTCCTTGCTTTTCCATTCTTTTGTTTCTCGTAGTACTCGTCGCAGAAGGTGGCCTCCCTCTCAATAGCATATCTCTCATCAAAGACGCCATTTTTGACTTTGTAGTCGATCACCATTTTCTTTTTAAAATCGTTTGTCTCAGCTTCCACCAGTTCGACATATTTCGCGTACTGCTCGTTAGTTATGGCCACATTCACCTTCTGAATGCGGTTGTACCGCTCCTTTCTAACGGCGCTATCTTCAGAATGGACGCGATGCACTTTTTCCTCTCGAAGTGGAGACTCGCTGTCTTCAACCTGTTCACTGTCATCGTTGTCGCTACTCGGAGATTCCATAAAAAGTCCTCCTCGCGAGCAGTATAGAATCGCGTGCTGTTAAGTCTAGGTACCTAAAATACCTAAAATAGACTCAAGTTATGGTATACGTATATTACGACATTAATTGTTTTTATACATACATAGGCCCACGTGCACATACACCTGTATGCGATCAAGTTAGTACGCATTTTTGCTATGTTAACAGGCCCGAGATGTTTCAAAGTGGATTGGTGTTGTGTTTTTATTTATGTTAAAGATATGGATTTCTAGGCTAGGTGATGGAAGCTAGGATCAATGAATAAATACATGCATGTAATAAATTTGGTTAGCACCATTATAAAACGTACTGAAGCTAAAGATTACTGAGTGTCGTATGCAACCTGACTAACTGCGTAGAAGTGTAGTCTTGTACCCAGACCACGTCGCATCATCGGATGGATTACATCACCACTATATGTGAAATAGAGGCTGTGAGCTTTGCATGCTATACATTTTCTGAATGAAATAAGCAAACACTATGAGTTCCACACATGCAATGTGTGAATATAGCTATTTCTAACGACACATGCATATACCAATAAACTCAAATTCAATAGAAAGACATTAATCATCTCTGTACCTTGTATTCAGATAGGTTTTTCTTTGGAACAACAACATATATAGCTAGAAAAGTCTTCACCTGCTGATAAAGCATGGCTGTTTCAGCCAAGGATGCTGCTTCACGTATCTCTATCAACTCTCCATAGGGCTTGGTCGTCATCTTGAATCAGAGGAGTTCCATTGTGCATGCATGCAGTGCATGAAGTGGTGGATAGGCATGAGACATCTAATTAGCCCTATATGCCCTGCATTGACCTCTTAGGTCATGATGCAAATTAAAGACAATGCTATACCTTGAAACCAGCTGCCTTTGACATCTCTGGATGTCTCACCGCTAAACTCAGATGTTTTGTCTGCGGGAGCAATTAATAGAAGGCGCAGCATCAGTGGCAGCTGAGCTGAGAAGGCCCTCTGCCAATTATGCAACGTTTATGGAGTTGGGGTGCATGGCTAAACAGCTATAGAGCCATTCTGGACTTACGTCTCGCCTTGCTGTCCATGTTAAACCTCTGAAAGGCTTAACACGGGTAATGTTATTGGATAGCGCTATTGCCGAGAGTCTATAGCAAATCTTTGTAATATAAAATACAATCAGACTGGCCCTAAAACGGCAATACATGGGACATCCACCAGCGCATGCGTGGAGCTGGCCAAACACTACGCATATACAGTGTAGGATATGTTTATAAATAAATAGCATTGCTACACTACTCAGTCCCCTTTTTCAAAGTGGCACTCCACGACCCGGACGGAGTGTTGACGTCACCAAACTGGATTCGATCCATAACGGGAGTGTGCGTTACGTGTACGTATGGGGTGGCGGGATGCCGATTGATCTTGCATGACGTATTCGTTTCTGATGTCTGGATCTACCAGATTCGTCAGATCTCGACACCTACCTCGACGCCGGGCTTACTACTGTTTCTGAATCCTTCAGAGTTGATACCAAGAGCCAATTCTGGTGCGGTGTGTAAAACGTTCTCTAGGTGTCGCGGACGTTCAGCAAGGCCAAACGTATTCCGGCTCTTGCAACATGCCCTGTTGTTCCCAATTCCGAGTTCCAGGATCCACCACGACATCTTGATCGTCTTCTTCAAAAACCGAAGCTGACTCCCTGGAGGCTGTGCAGGCACACGATGATCACTGCTCGCATCAGAATTTTGCACTTTGTCACCGGAAAATTGGTCCGGGAAAATGTGTCCAGCGGACTGAAAATTTCAGTCGCCGGACCAATTGTTTCAGTGGGAAAATGGTCCTAGGACTAACTTTTAGTGGAAATATGGTCCCTCATAGAAAAAAAAAAAGGTCCATTCTGGCCCGGACCGTTTTTCTCTATGGACATTCTGGAAATATGGTCCTATACCTGAATACGTTTGGAATTCTGATTAATTTTTCAATTCAGAGATAAAAAAACATCAATGCAGTTTGCCTGATACTATATGTAGTACAAGTAAATAAAAAACATTCTCTATGAGAAAGTTGGTGGCATATAGGATTTGAAGGCAATGGTGGTGTAAAAAGGAAGGAAACAAGGGTCTAATAATAAGGGAAAATGGAATAGTCCTATATTTAGCACATGAACAACATACTATATCCTACATATAGAAATTGCTAAATATAGGACTATTCCATTTTCCCTTATTATTAGACCCTTGTTTCCTTCCTTTTTACACCACCATTGCCTTCAAATCCTATATGCCACCAACTTTCTCATAGAGAATGTTTTTTATTTACTTGTTTCATTGATTTTTATTCATACCCGATTATGAGCCGTATAGCATGTGAAGTAATCCATCTTGATATGAGAGGGAGGTTGTAAAGGTACGACATACCTTTGAGTGACCTTAACTCTTTTCGCCGAGCGAGATGCACGTTCAGGACTATGGCAATATCGCTGTCTTTTTTCAGGATCTGCTCGATACCTTGCACGTCGAGAGGTCCGTTCCTTTTCAGGATCTGAGGGGCTTTAAGGGCGGCCGAAATAGATTGTCGCCCCAGCGCGATCGAACCCACGAACGCATTTTGTACCGGCCAGATCCAGACAGCACCGTCTCCCCCCCCCCCCCCCCCCCTCCCCCCTACTAATCGCATCTCGATACCTTGCGCGTCGAGAGGTCCGTTTCTTTTCAGGCTCTGCTCGATAGTTTTCACGTTGAGAGGGCCGCTTCTTTTCAGGCTCTGCATTGTAGTTCCGCTCGGGCTGAATCTAATACGTCGTCTCTAGTTTTGAGGTACTATGCTCGTCGTTTGGCTTTCTTCTTTTCCTGACGTGAAGGCATTTTGAAAAAAAAAAAAAACAACTTCACTAAGTTACAAAGAGCGTCAAACTTACAACGATCGAATAACAAGAATGATTATAGTACGTGCACGTTATTAAAAATACATAAACTGCCACAGTTAATTACCACTATGTGTAGTGCCCAGACCGTACACATGATGTATACTGCTAGTACTTCGTATAAAGAGCGAAGTAGGACCTATCCGAGTCGTGTCAGTGCAGTAAGCTTAACTATACGTGATTTGCTAACACAACCACCGATATATGTCATGTAGCCTCGAGACGATTTGACCACAGAAGCGAAAATGCCAACGAATTCTGAAGCCATTGGTGTAATTTTCATTCTTAAAAGTGTTCCTATCCCGAGTTATGCGTGGTCAAGAACAAGAACAAGAAGAAGAAGAAGAAGAAGAACGAGAAATACGTGGGACTGGGTACGAGTTTCGAAAATTGTTTTGTTCTCTACAACCACGCGGTTTGTGACATCAAACAAACACGAAACTGCTTGTTATTGCCTTCTTGTACGACGACGATAACAAAGTAAGCCATCCGCTCGTCGGGAGTCTTGTTAGAAGCGGGTCGCGTTTTTTTAATGACATTCATAATCGGGGTCAAATCCTATATGAGAGTTACTAACGTAACTCTCGATATTTGACCGGCAATCGAGTCTTACAGGTAAATGCATGTGGCTCGCGCAATGATTTAGACATACTGCCATGTACTGCATATAGAAGAACAACATGCACTCTTTCCATTACCAGAAATTTCGGACGCTCATTACGTATTCCTGACGCGTCAATGCAAACGTCCGTTAATTTTCCGCGCACGCGTCCATTGACATGTATGGAACAAAGTGCATTTCTGTTCAGTATAAATCAGGAATCGACAGAAAAAAGGAAAGCGGTCAAAAATATAGTTAAGAACATCTTTCACTATGCGTTATTGATGAAACAAAAAATTCAGGGTCTATCTGTAGGTTCCATGGCCCTAAAACAACACGTCCATAGACACATGTAGAAATTGTGTAAAAATTTGGGTTTTGTCAAGATGTTTGTGCATTTGTCTCAGGATCTGTGATAGTTGCAGTAAGAATCGGTGATTAACATGTTAGCCAGATCATCGAGGAAGGGGCCAGATACCATAAAACACTCTTTCCCCTACTTTTCTAGGTTCCAGAGTCACTTCAGTGGTGTTAGGTACTGAATGTCCCCATTATTAATCCTTCCACTTGTATGACGTAATGGACGTTTTTATACGGGCTCGGCCACTGTGTGACTCACTCAGGTATGTTACATCTGAGGTGCTTATAGGCGTTCTACATGTGCGTAACAACCATAGCTTGACCCACACATACGTAGTATATATACAGTGGCGTATCCAGAATTTCAGCGAGGGGGTGCTTAAGGTCAGGAATACTGGGGGGGGGGGGGGGGGGGGGGGGAAGGGGAGGGCCCGCTTCTGGTCCGATATGAAAAGTGAGTGTGTGTGTGTGGGAGGGGGGGGGGGGATGCAGTCCGCTTCAAGTCCGATACGAAAAGTGGAGGCCTTTGGCACACGTTGTCGTTATATTTAATAACTAACGGTTACAATTTTGACCGAGGGGGGTGCTCAAAAGCACCTGGAGCACCCTCTCCAGGGGCGGATACAGAAATTTCCAAAAGGGAGGTTTAGACCCGCGATACAGTGGTGTAGAGAGAGGGGGGGGGGGGGGGGGGGGGGGACATATGTCCCCGGGCGCAGGGTTGAGGGGGCGTCGAAGTAGACGAGAGATAATTAATTATCGCGTCAACGAGAACTCACGAACGCATCGGCAGATACAGGGGGCAGTTGTAAACGCGTTCATATAATATAAGGCTCCTCCCCTTCCCTCTTTTCCGCTAGGTACCCCACCCCCCCCCACCCCCCCCCCCCCCCCCCCCCCCCCCCATCGGGCCAGAAGCCGACAGCCCCCCCACCCCCCCGGGCGCTCAACACTCACACAACGTCACTGCCGCGATACGAAAAGCGGGGGTGGGGTGGTGGGGGTGGTGGTGCTGTCCGCTTCAGGCCCGATACGAAAAGCGGGGGGGGGGGGGGGGGGTGCCGTACGCTTCAGACTGGACTCAATAATATCTTGTATATTTACCAGACCCCGCCAAACTAAGAACTAAACAACATTTGAAATAGCCTACAACGAGCCTGCCTATACAACTGTATAGGCCTAACGGTGTGATATTGTCTAGTTGTTGGATCAGTTTCCATCACAAAAGTGTTGGTGCCATATGTATGTGTGTGCTTGTGTGCATGCATGTGTATGCTTGTGTGCATGTGTGTGCAAGTGTATATGCATGTGAATGCGTGTGTGTGTGTGTGCATGTGGATATTGTACTTGTGTGTTCATTTGGGTCACTTCATTCATACACTCACATAGGTCTCAGTAGTCTAGTATTTGGGCAAGCTGGACTGACAATAGATTGGAACTGGACCTCTCAAGCTAGAGGTGTTTGTTCATGTACATGTACGTTGTTTTGTGTGTGTGTGTGTGTGTGTGTGTGTGTGTGTGTGTGTGTGTGTGTGTGTGTGTGTGTGTGTGTGTGTGTGTGTGTGTGTGTGGTATATGTCTGGAGTATGTATTTGTGCATTTTTGTGTTTTTATAACATTTCTGCATGTTATAAGTGGGGCTCAATATAGCCCAAGTATCAACTAGCTGGACCTCTCAAGCAAGGGGAGCTAGATCATACACAAGGGAGCTAGCTAGATCATACGCATTGTGTGTGGGTGTGCATATGTCTGTTGAGAATATATCATATATGTCTGTTGAGAATATGTGCATGTGTTTGTGTGCATTAGATGTGTGTGCATTGTGCATGTTATCGCTCTTCTGCTAATGGGCTGCTTCTGTACTGTTAGGTGAGCAGCAGCTGGCTTCATGTGTGTTAGTTAATTATTTGCTCATGCATATAAACACATGCACACATGTATATCACTATACATATCACACATGTACACATATACACAACACACACACACACACACACACACACACACAGGATGTTTGCTATGACCAAACGCAAAGTCTCCCATTTAACACCATGGAATGTATGTTAGTTGGTTCAATACATACAACACACCAGTTGTTGCATGTGCGGGACTTATACATACTGGATTGCCTTTTGAAAGTGGCACTGCCCAGGCCACTATGATCCAGAAACCTACTTCAAATGACACCAAGTGCTCAGATCTTGGGTGGGTGTGCAGTGGCGGATCCAGCATATTTTAGGTTCATTAAAACCGGGCAATTATGAACCCGTGCCCATAATTGCCCGGTTTTAATGAGCCTAAAATATGCCTGGATCCACCACTGGGTGTGTCTCACTAGTTCCCGAGTCCTATATACAGTACAGAGGCATTATGTATTTGCAACTTCCACCACATGTTGTATGAACAGGACTGGTGTATTGGATTGCTGTGATGCATGTAGTGGACTGGTATGTTGTATGATGGAGGAGGGAAGGGGGTGTGGCATTGCCCCTGCACATTTATTAAAGAGGGAGGGTGTTGGTGGGAAGTACTACACACCTGTGCACCATCCTCAGATTTTTACATTTGATGTTCTGAAGCCATGGGTAAATATGAAGTCATGTGTGTGAATAGCTCAGCATATCCAGTGGCCAAATCTATGAGATAAGGTAGAAATAATTTCACTGCCATTATCAAGGCTCCATCCAGTGAGACCATTTACATGTAAATACAAACACAAACACACACACACACAGAGGATGTTTGATATCACCAAATGCAAAGTCTGCTATTTAAGTCCATGGAGTTTATGTGAGGTGGTCCAGTACATACTACACACACCAGTCCAGTACATACATCACACCAGTCCAGTACATACATCACACCAGTCCAGTACATACATCACACCAGTCCAGTACATACATCACACCAGTCCAGTACATACATCACACCAGTCCAGTACATACATCACACCAGTCCAGTACATACATCACACCAGTCCAGTACATTCAATACATCAGCCCAGTACAACACCGGCACCAGTCCTGTACATTATTAGTGCTAGAAGTTCAATGTTCTGTGCAATGCACTGTTCCCACTGTTCTAATAAAAGCGCATCAATGTCCTCCAGTGAAACTGAATGGAAGTGATGCAAGGAAGGACCTACAGCCTTGTAGTCCTCTTCTGAGTCTCCATCAAAGAACTCAACTCCGTCATCAGTGGTCTTCCACCACACACCAGGTCCACAAATAAGGTAATCACTAATCCTCTCGATGTGTGCTTGGTACGATGCAGATTTCATAATCTCCCTTGTAAAGTGGGTGTTTGAGATTTTTCCTGTAACTTTTCCAAACTTTTCTACCTCACAACTTTTGCACTGCTACCGTGTCCTCATGTTTAGAATGTTGCTCATAATGCAGGCGTTTGATGGCATTGGTGATAATGTTCTCTGTGTTTTGATTTCATGTTGAATTGCTGATTTGTTTGACTTGACTGAACATTCTCTCCTGAATCTCCGTGTTTAGGGATCTTAGACAAATGATTCGGTACAGCAGTGTGAGTGGGCTGTTAATGCATGAAAGTAGTGGCCAAACTTTTTTCTTCTAGTCATTTGGTTTGGTGGTTTGGTGCCACAAATAACTTAGCACACAAACACCCCTCACCACATGCACCCTACACACCCCACACTCCCCTCTACACACACCCCTCCACACACCCTACACTCCCATCCACACACACCCCTTCGCACACCCACCTACACAACTCCCCTCTCCACACACACCTTACACTCCATACCTACACTCACCTCTCCACACACCCCCTACACTCCCATCCACACACGCCCTACACTCCCATCCACACACACCCTACACTCCCATCCACACACCCTACACTCCCATCCACACACACCCTACACTCCATACCCCTACACACCTCTCCACACACACCCTCACAGCCACACGCACACACACACACACACACACACACAATGGACAGCATCCCCCTCCCCCCCCTTGCTTTTCGTATCGGGCTTGAAGTGGACAGCACCCCCTCCCCCCGCTTTTTGTATCGGGCCTGAAGCGGGCAGCAACCCCCCCCCCCCCCCGCTTTTCATGTCGGGTCTAAAGCGGACAGCACCCCCCCCCCCCACCCCCACCCCCCCTGCATTTCGTATCGCGGGTCTCAACCCCCCCTTTTGGAAAACCCTGTATCCGCCCCTGGATTGTAACACGTGTGTGTGTGTGCGCGCGCGTGTATGAATCTATGTATTTATGTGTGTATGTATTGATGATCTATTTACATCAGTATGTCTGAGTACATGTATTTATGTGCTTGTGTAATTTTGATTTCAAATTGAACTCATGGGATATAAAGCCGTCCCGTATGTGTAGATAACATTTGAATAGAGAGAAAATGCATCCAACGAAAGTGGGAGAGTACATTTTATCAGTTTAAGGTGATAAATAAATTTAACTCCTTCAACAATTCAGGAGCACTTTGCTACTGGCAGGTGAATGCCACGAATTCAATAGTGAAAAACTAATTGTTCGTTAAAAACCAGAACACTATAAGGTGCATGCATGTGTGTGTGTGTATGTGTGTGTATGTGTTGTGTGTGTATGTGTGTGTGCGTGCGTGTGTGTGTGTAAAAAAAAGTGTTGTGCTTGAATGGACATAGATATCTTTATAGTTTGGGGGTTGGGGGGGGGGGGGGGGGGGGGGGGATAAATAGGCCTGAAGTCATTGTGTCTAAATTCATATCCATATCTAATAGGTTTCTATTCATCATTTTATAGGCATGCCCTGATACAAAAATTTTTGGGGCTAATTTTACAGTCCATGTATACATATATGTCACTTTCCGTGAAAGAGAAGAGCGATTTATATGCAGGCCTACATGTAGATTATGTAGATATAATTCTAACTCATATTTGTATATGGTTAACTATAATCTATTTGAAACACCCTCTCTTTTTAGATGAATGCTGCATGAATAATTAAACGTAGGCCTGCCAGCCTCTTTAACCTATTGCTGTATAGGATGGATGGCATACATGTATGTGTGATGCTCTGTTCATCCTCCTCCCCTCTTCACACACACACACACACACACACACACACACACACCACACACACACACACACTGTTATTTTATTTTGACCTGTCTGGTATGCAAGCTTGTGTTGAACTGTGTACACTGTGGGTAGATTGATCTAGATAGCAGTGCCCCATAAGCTATTCCGTATGCCATATCCAATACGCTTGCAAATTGAACCCACACTGACTTTGTGATTTAACACGCGCACACATGCACACACGCATGTGCACACACACGCACACACGCATGTGCACACACACACAGGTACTGTTATTTAACAAGCTATGCCCATACATGACCTGTGTACACTGTGGGTAGATTGATCTAGATAGCAGTGCCTGGTTAGCTTTTAGCCATATCCAGTACACTTGCAAATAGAACCCACACTGACTTTGGGATTTAACACGCACACACACACCAGAGATCATATATATAATCTCTGCACATGCACACACACATGCACACACGCATGTGCACACACACATATTTAACAAGCTCTTTGATGCCCATACATGGGGTTGACCTGTGTACACTGTGGGTAGATTGATCTAGATAGCAGTGCCTGGTTAGCTTTTCCCAGCCATATGCAGTACCCTTGCAAATTGAACCTACACTGGCTTTGTGATTTAACACGCACACACATGCACACACGCATGTGCACACACACACACACACACACACACACACACACACACACACACACACACACACACACACACACACAGGTACTGTTATTTAACAAGCTCTTTTGATGCCCCATACATGGGGCTGACCTGTGTACACTGTGGGTAGATTGATCTAGATAGCAGCTTTTCCCAGCCATATCCAGTAAGCTTGCAAATTGAACCTACACTGACTTTGTGATTTAACACGCACACACACACATGCACACACGCATGTGCACACACACACACACACACAGCACACACACACACACACACACACACACACACACACACACACAGGTACTGTTATTTAACAAGCTCTTTTGATGCCCATACATGGGGCTGACCTGTGTACACTGTGGGTAGATTGATCTAGATAGCAGCTTTTCCCAGCCATATCCAGTAAGCTTGCAAATTGAACCTACACTGACTTTGTGATTTAACACGCACACACACACATGCACACACGCATGTGCACACACACACACACACACACACACACACACACACACACACACAGGTACTGTTATTTAACAAGCTCATTTGATGCCCATACATGGAGGTTGACCTGTGTACACCTTGGGTAGATTGATCTAGATAGCAGTGCCTGGTTAGCTTTTCCTAGCCATATCCAGTAAGCTTGCAAATAGAACCCACACTGACTTTGTGATTTAACACGCACACACACACACACACACACACACACACACACACACACACACACACACACACACACACACACACACACACACACACACACACACACACACACACACAACACACATGCACACACACAGGTACTTATTTTGACCTGTTGGGTATCATAACAATGATACCCTTCTATGGAGGTTCCTATCTGTTGTAGCCAAATCCAGTATGCTTGCAAATTTAACCCACACTGACACTGTGTTGTTACACGCACATACAACACACACGCACACAAACACACACATACACACTTGCATGCACGCACACACGCACACACACACACACACATACACACTTGTATGCAGGGCATTTCTGATATAAATTCTACACAGAGGATTTGATGATGTTAACCTTTAGTTCCTGCATCTATGGAATTGGTAGTAGGCAGCAGTGTGATATATCATCTGCTATATGATTGTACAGAGTTAATTGGTTTTTATTTGTTTCTTAGATGTTGGTTTTGGTCTTACCTCTTCCACCATAACATCCACCAAGCTATGAATGGTACATTGCGTTGGTACACCATCAACTGTTTGATTCACTGGTCTCTTTTAAATAGGATGAAATGAAATCCATTCCAAGAAGATGGTAATCCTTTCCTGACACTATTCTAACTGGATGATAATGACATGATGCTATGCAGTAGTTGTCGTTGATTATTACTTGTGGACATTTGTGTATCAGTTGGTGCATTTGGAAGTGAAATGAGTATAAAATGTTTGATATCTACATCTATCCCTATTTCTGATGTGGGGCGGTGCACTGTATACAGTTGATAAACAATTGAGGGAGTAGAGACATTATGATTTAGGGCTTTGTATTCGAGGAGCAAATGTTACGTGCACGCTCATAGTTGTTTGTGGAGACATAGCATACCCCACCATCAATGGCGTATCCAGGATTTCAGTGAAGGGGGTGCTTCAGGTCAGACTCAATATGGAAAGGGGGGGGGGGGGGGCTTTAGCCCCCAGATTTTTGCACTTCAGGTATTAAAATTTCTGAAGTCGTGCTCGCTATTGAATAGATCATAGAGTTGCCCTTTCATGTAAGGTACCTCCCCCTCTTCTGCTAAGCAACTCCCCCCCCCCCCCCCCCGGCCTTTCGTAATGTGCCTGAAGTGTACACCTCCTCACCCCCACTGTCGTATCGCTGGACTAAACCCCCAACCATAACTAGCCCCCCACCCCCCGCTTGTCGTATCGCGGGTCTAAATCCCCAACCATAATTAGCCCCCCACCCTTAAAACTTGTCTACGCCCTTGGGGGGGGGGGGGGGGGGGGGGGGTTGCTGTCCGCTTCAGGTCCGATACAAAAAGTGGGGGCCCTTTGTTTGGCACACAGCAAATACATTATCGTTAATAATTAACGGTTACAAGTATATATAGCCGAAGCTAACGTATCCCAGAGAGGGTGCTCCGGGTCCTCAGCCATAATTGTAACCGGTAATAACAATAACGTAGAGTAGGCCCTATGCCAAACAATTAAAGGGCCCCCACTTTTCGTATTGGGTCTGAAGTGGATAGCAACTCCCCCCCCCCCCCCCCCCAATTATCGTACCTGGCCTGACCTGAATCACCCCCCTCGCTGACGCCGGCCACTGCCGTAGTGTGCAGGTATTAGTGTCGTGGTCCATTTGAAATCATAAAGTAATGTCTTACTTCGCGCTTGCCTACCAGGGTTAGTATTTCAATATTCCACTAACATCGAAAGTCAGCCGGTCATCAAATACACCAGTCAGATCGAGGTTATTTATATTATTGGTGAGAGGATTATAATTGCTCATAAACTTTGTTAATTCGTTTAATAGTTAGTTAATCGACCCCTTCCCCCCCCCAAAAAAATTACGTCAACTATGTAGTAATAATTAAAGCACATATCTTGATTTTAACTTCATAATCCATATGGACATGTATTCCCCTTGTGGCCGAGTCATATGGAGCCTGGGGCAATGAAGCAATGCAAGCTTTTTCACGGCTTGCATCGTACCTTGCCACAAGGACCAACTCCCCCAAGTCCAAGGTTGTCTGCAGCTTGTATGGCCGCCTTAATTTGACTCTTGTGCGAGCCAATGCCCGAGCCCTCCTCTTACGATGTGGCTGTTCCCTTCAGGAGGGGGATAGTTCCTCATTGTCACTTTCATAGCCAGTGTGTCTCAGTGTGTCTGGATATGTATGTATGTATTAATAATAGCATTCGTTATTTAGTGCATTTATTCTGATTAGTGTATTCTGCTGCATCTTGTATTCCTGTTCATGTTATGCGTATTATAATAATCCTTGGTTATATAATCCATAACAATCTGAAACTCAAATTTTTATAGTGGAAAGTAAAAAAATTCCGCTATATGCTAAAATGTTTGTTATTCATCCCTGTAATAAAAAAGAGAGGCCTCAAAATAAATACAAGTATCTACATGTAGGCAGACGAATACACAACCACATATGTACATGGGCTTTGGGGATAAATATAATATTAGTAATATACGCCCCAGGAAAAGAGCTGGGAGTGTGTGTGTGTGTGTGTGTGTGTGTGTGTGTGTGTGTGTGTGTGTGTGTGTGTGTGTGTGTGTGTGTGTGTGTATGTGTGTGTGCGTGTGTATGTGTGAGTGTATGTGTGTGTGTTTTTAATTCACACACATACACACACATGCACACACACACACACACACACACACACACACACACACACATACACACGCCCAGACAGCACAACTGACCAGCGACTAGAGGTATTTAACCCATTCTTGCCCAGGGTACTGGCCACACCCAGGCAACTCAACTAGATAGATTTAACCCAATCCTGCCCAAAGTACAGACCACACCCAGACGACACAACCGACTAGCGGCTAGAGATATTTAACCCATTCTTGCCCTCAAACTAAACATTTAATCAGCATCAGCTAAAGTGATTCTTCCTAATGTGCACCCCAGGAAATAGAGCTAGGAGTATGTGGGAATGTGTGTGTGCGCGCGTGCGCGTGGTGTGTCATTGCGCATATCGGGATGAGGTATGAAGGAACGGACCGTTAACTTACGCAGTCGTAGCAAACAGGTAGATGCACGCCGAGCGCACGTTCGTCTATCCACGCCGATGCATGAAAGAAATATTCAAATGTATTGAACCAAGGGCACATTTCGAGCATTTAGATAACCACACGCTCCTCCCACTCACACACGCACCAGCACTTATAATGTGCACTATTAGGGCGCGCCCACCATTTGATGTTTATTAATCATTTTCGTTATTGACCTCTAAAGAAAATGATTACGTAATAACGAAAGTAATTAATTTTGTTCTTGATTCTCCTGCTCGCAAAATGAAAGCGAAAAATAAAATAATGCATTACTTATATTTTAAAAATAATCCTACTGCGTT
This sequence comes from Eunapius fragilis, assembly GCA_963681505.1. Lineage (NCBI taxonomy): Eukaryota > Metazoa > Porifera > Demospongiae > Spongillida > Spongillidae > Eunapius > Eunapius fragilis. Next base: position 14,552,414 of record OY811973.1, on the reverse strand, counting down.
AATGTTTGAAAAAAATCAAATACTTTACATGCGTTTTCAATGCATAGACATGTATGGATGTCCGAAATTGCTGGACATGCGATCAAATACATGTACAGCATCAACAAATGCGTGAAATAAAAGCAACGATATACACAATGAGTCACTGCACTGCGGTTTGCACTCAATATATACACATGGAGGACAGTTCCACTTCACAGTGCTCTCATTCCATATGTTCCTTGGAACGCGGACACATTTTTCGTGATAGCAAATCCCACACCACTAGGGATCAAGTGCATGAGGGACTTAATACAATGTTCCATTGTAGTTTAGCAATAAACCCCGCGTCATCACCTTGTATAACTACCTGCGTGAAAAAAAAAGACAGTTAAATGCATGGGTGACACTGGTGCCACATTGAGTCTAATTAAGAAGACGGCTGGAGGAAGTCAACTGCTGTAGACTAGCACTGTGGGAGGGACAAAAATTGGTTGGTGTGAAGGTAGCCCTGTTTCAGTATGTGGTGTATATCGACTTTGTAAATGGGCATTGCTTGTATACAACTTTTGTGTTTATGTTGCGCGGGATCGATGGATTTCCGCGATCCATCGATTGCGCTGCGCCATCCATAAATCCATTGATTGCGCACTTATCGATCAATCGCGCTGCAGAGGCGGATCCAGGAATTCCGGAAAGGGGGGGGGGGGGGGGGGGTGGGTCTAAGATCATATTCATGAAGGGGGTGGGTGTGTGGGGGGGGGGGTGCCCCCACCCGTGGCGCGGTCTAGGGCACAGCCCCAGCCGCTTTTTTTAGTTTCCCATTTATTTGGCATGAAAATTAAAGCACTTTTCACAATGATATACTGTTCCTAACAACTTAATATTGACGGCATCAAGTATAACCTTTGGGCTAGCTACTCTGAAAAAGGGTTAATTAACAAAAGCAAAAGCCTGCGTGGGTAACGACGAGAAAGCTCTTCAATCACCGCTTCTGGATTCAACTCCACATCTCTATGAATCAGCATCAATGCCAAACCATTTAATCTGTCATTACCCATAGTGCTTCTGTAACAAGTATTGTATTACCAGTAAACGGGTCTTATACGAGACTGACTGACGCATACATAAAGACATACAGGGTATTATATAGTCTCAGAAAGTTCTAGAATGTTCTAGCAGGCTTCTTCTTGCATGACTTGCATTTAGCAGTAGATGTGTTAATAATGACCTCTGTTACATAATTCCCCCCTCCAAGCCTTGCGTCCCTGCAAGGTTAATGGCCATTATCTCTGTATCTCAATGGTGGTTGGCGGTTTCTGGGAGGAGTCCTTTTCAGTGGCTCTGGTGGTGCTAGATCAGGTTCAGCGTCTTGTAACGCAACATTGGGGTCATTTAGGACATCAGGGCCCTGCAATTCTATTATGTCATCCTCATGAACGACTTCCTGTTGTGTTGCATCTTGGTCCTGACGGTTGACGGTGTGTGAAATAAACGTAGGCTAGCTTTTCTTCCCTTCTTTGTACTTAATTCTTTTTCTATTTCAATTTTTGCCACCGCCCTTTTCCGATTGGGGCATTTCCCCCATGCTGGCTTTATATTTTATCGGGTGTGCGTAATTTTTTTTAGCATTGGTTTCATTTCTCACGTACGTTCAGTACTCGCCTGAGCCAGTCTATGATGGATTTGACCATAGATTTGGCAGAAGCTCAAAGTGATAACGATTGTGACGAACCAGCACCGACGAAAGGGCAATTTAAAAGAGCACGCAGCTATTCATCCCAAACGACAACGTCCGACGAGGGTGATGACTTTCAGCTCTCTTCCTCATCTTCTCGTATCAGTAAGTGGCGCATTGGGTTAGTTTCCAGTTGTAAATTTATACATGCAAGATGGTCTTTCCAACACGTTAGATCACGGGAAAAAGCGCTCTCCTATTTGGAAGTATGGTTTGTGTAAAGAGGAGTTGAATCAATCTGGTAGCATGTCCATAATTTGTGCGGTACTAAACGCAGATGGTTCTAAGTGCACGTAAGTTAGAATAATTTGTTAAATTTTACTTTTTAAACTTATGATGTAATGAAATTGAGTACATCATGTATAATTGTTTTGGTCATATTTACTATAATGGTAATGAATTTTAATTAAAACACTGTTATATTTAATACTTGGGCAGCAGGTGGAAAAACTCACGATCCCAAAGAAGCGCTTCATCAACTGGCAACGCTCTCGATCATATTCGCGATCACCACCCAGATGTTGCTAAGAAGTATGGTTTCTCTAGGTGTACAATGCCTGCAATTCAAAAAGGGCAAACAAGCTTACCAGACTTTCTATCAACTGGTAGAGCAAAGGTATTGTCGCTCACTGGTTTTGTATGTTGTAAATGACTCCTAATTTGTCCATTGAAGTTATTTTCACAGGATGAAGCATGGAAGGCACTTATTGATTGGATTTCAGCAGAACACCTTCCATTTACAACTGTGAAAAGTCCTTTTTTCTTGCAATTTGTTAGGATGCTTCAGCCAAGATTCAATGTTTACTCTGATGTCACTGTAAAGAAGGATCAGGTCCTTGCTTGGAAAGATTATCGAGAATGGTTACCCAGCAAGTTGCATGTAAATTGTTTTGTCTCATTTGTACTTAATTTCATGTTCTTCATTATTGAGTAGAAATCGTCTAATAAGTTTGCTTTGACATTGGATTCCTGGATGTCAAAAAACATGATTTCATTTGTTGGAATTACTTCACATTGGATTGATGATGATTGGAAGCTCAACCTTGATTTTAGACCATTGAAGGTATTTAGAGCTGCATATTGTTCAATTGCATTGCATATTTCATTTATGTAAAGGGTTCTCACACGGGTGAAAACATTGCCAAGGTTGTTTATGATGTATTGAAGGACTTTGATCTTGAAAAACGGGTATGCTTATTATTTAATGTACTGCATCTTTTATTTTATTTTAATATTCTTTTAGACATCTGCTATCACTTTAGACAATGCATCAAACAATGACACACTAATGTCATTTTTAGAAATGCACATGGTCTCCAATGGCATCAAATTTGATGCAGTTCAGTTTCACATACGTTGCCTTCCCCACATAGTCAACCTAGCAGCTAAGGACTTCATAAAGAACACTGTAAGTTTAGTTGTTCATTTGAAATTTTCTCTATGTTATTTACTGTTTTGGCCCATGCAGATTGGAAATGATACAGGATTAATTGATAGCTGTGTCATTGATGACAATGATGATGAATCTTCTTTTGTTCCTACGTCTGCACTGATAAAGGTTCTTTCATTGACTTTGATGATTATGATGAATTCTATTGCAGTATATCTGTACAGATTCAATCCATTGTTCGTGGCATTCGCAAATCACCTCAAAGACGTGACAACTTTAAAGATATATGTATTCTAAAGAAGTTGGTACCCAGAATTCCACCCATTGATGTTGCTACACGTTGGAGTTCTACCTTCATGATGCTTCAATTTGTGATTGAGTACAAGCTTCCCATCAATACATTTGTTTCACAGCAGAAACAAATGAGGAAGTATGAGTTGGATGAACTTGAGTGGAACTTGTTGGATGAAATGATGCAAGTGCTAAAGGTATACCCATTATGTAGTAGATACATGCATGTACTTCATATTGATGAGTGTTTTTCAGCACTTTGGTCATTGTACGAATGCCATGGAAGTTGACTGTTACCCCACCCTCTCACAAGCTGTGCCTTGGTTGGAATCATTAATGGCATTCCTCGAGGATGTTGTAAATCCTTCTGGCCTAGAAAAGAAACCATATGGATATCCATGCATCCCAAGTGATGTAATTAAAGATGCTGCAAATGTGGCATGGACAAAGCTGCAGAAGTATTATGAGAGAACAGATAGTACATATGCATATGAATGTGCTACAGGTAACAACATACAAAATTGCATGTATTTAAACTTCATCCATTTGTTATAGTGCTTGATCACGTTTGAAGTTGACATACTAGTGGCACAAAAAGTGGATTACAAATGTCAAAAAGAATGTGACTACAATCTACCATTCCAGTTACAAGTCCAGTGATTCAACTAATGTTATTAGTAACGCAGATGCACTTCTGGAAGATTTCAATCATTACGATGTGTTACACTTTCAGCAGGAACTTGGTATACATGTATAATGCTATTCATTATGAATTGTATATAGTTCATTTTACCTGTGATCTTGAAATACCATGCAGATCACCCTACTTCAGATGAGATTGATGACTACCTAACTGCTCCTGTTGTGATTGCAATTGACAGAGTAACAAAGAAACCTATAAATGTACTTGTATGGTGGAAGGTAATTTATTTCACATTTTTCATCCTGTTGAAATACATAATTTCACTGGTTTTAGACCACAGGTGTATCATTGTATCCTAACTTGGCTAAAATGGCTCGTGACTATCTTTCCATACCTGCATCAAGTGCATCAGTTGAATGTATCTTTAGCGCAGGGGTTGATCTTGTTGTTCCAACACGATGTTCACTGCTGGATGAAACCATTCGTGTAATGATGTGCCGATGGTTGTGGACATGGGATCGTAAAGGTGAGGTTTGTCCAACCTTTGTTGAGGACACTGATGTAATAGAAGAATCAGATGAGCCACTGGATAATCTGCTGTCAGCTAACACTCACAAGGACTGACACTATGGATAATTGGATAACATGTGACATGTATGAATGTTGATTTGTGTACAAGAATAACACAAACAAGTAAACAAATAACCTTATCAGAGCAACTGACCATTTGAATTGTAGATGGATCTTGATTTTCTTAATTCACTGTAAGCCTTAACAGTAATTAGCAAAGCTAGAAACTAAAATCCAACCCAAGTTTGTTACATTAAGGGGTCGTCATAAAATATTGAGCAAGGATAGTAAAGTTACAAGTGAATAAGAATAGGGTTGGTTTGGGTGGTGTAAAAACAAGACACTGGATTTGTTAAGACCACATGCAGCGAAAATGTTCCTACAATTTAGCAAAACGGTACATGCGCTTGATCGAAGACCACGCCCATGGAACCAGATATTCAGATATCCAATGGCCGTTACCTTCAGATTCAGATAATGTACTCTGGATCCGTCTGCTAATCAGATCAGATTCGGATCCACGCCTTAACTAAACAGATCAGATCAGATTATAATGCCGAATCTGATCTGATCTGATCTGTTAAAGCCTAAGTGCTTAGCTTATCAGCTTCTTGTTTTTGGCGTTGGTGAGCAACATTCAGGTGTTTACGTACCGAAGCGAATGTGGCTCGAAGTGACTGTTGCAATCTCTGGACATAACTTGGCAACTACTTCTGTTCCTCTCCTTGCCCCAACATCGCATCGATTGGCAGTGTGGGTGAGCGACCAAACATAACCAGGAAGGGGGTGTATCCTGTAGAATCATGGATAGCAGTACGATATGCAAATAATGCATTTTGTATATGCTCATCCCAATCTCTTTGATGGTCAGCAATAACCTTTGCTAGCATTGATTCAAGAGTACGATTGAACTGTTCTACCTGGCCATTTCCCTCTGGGTGGTATGCTGTGGTTTGTGTCCTATTAATGCCCAGTGTTGCACAAAGAGATTTAATTACCTCACTCACAAGGTTGGCCCCCTGATCACTGTGTAGATACCGTGGTACCCCATAACGGCACACAATCTCATTCACTAACACTTTAGCAAGAGTGACACTGTCAGTTTTGGCCAAAGGAAAGGCTTCTACCCATTTGGTGAAAAGATTGGTCACTACCAGGATGTTTTTATTTCCACAGGAAGAGGTAAACAAGGGGCCCATAATATCCCATGACAAGCTTTTCAAATGGATAGTTGCTCTTGATGGTATACCGATAGGCGAATGCTGTTTAGGGGACTGGATTGTTCCTCTTCTGACAACAATCACACTGCTGTATAGCATTCTTTACATCAAGGTCACACCCAGGTCAGTAGAAACGCTCTCTCAGTTTTTCTAGAGTTTTGTGAACACCCAAATGCCCTGACTTGTCATGCAACTGCCCAATGACAAGTGGCCGCAAGGTAACTGGTACTACTACTTGAGGGGGGGGGTGGCTACCACCAATCAAGAGATAACACAAAACACCATCATTCAATTAAGTACCTGTACTTCCCTCCCTTATCTGTTGACTCCCCATTTTTCAGTGCCTCGATGATCTGAGAAGTGTATACATCTCTGACCTGTTCTTGCCTAACCTTCTCTGTGTCTTCAATGCAGGATATTCCACACACCTCTCTCACCCTATCACCATGTAACTGGGACTGTGGTGATCCTCCGTACCATGTGGTCTTCGATACAGGCCATCAGCATTCCCATTATTTCTGCCTGGTCTGTACAGCACCTTCATATCAAACTGCTGCAGGAAAAGAAGCCATCTAGTATACGTCCCCTGTGTTCTTGCATGAGACCCTGGAGAGAGGTTAGTGGGTTATGGTCAGTAAACAAGGTGAAGGTTCGGCCATACAGGTATGGGTAAAATTCTTTAACAGCTGCAACGACTGCTAAAGCTTCCCTCTCCACAGTTGAATAATTACGCTCAGCCTTATTCAACTGACAACTCCAGTAAGATATGACCCTCTCAACACCTTTGATTTTCTGACTAAGGACACTGCCTACTGCAAACTCTGAAGCATCAGTTGCTAGGATGAATGGTTGCTCAAAGCAAGGGTAGGCCACAATTGGTGACATTGTGAGCTTTTGCTTCAACAGATGAAATGCATCGTCGCATTCATTACTC
>OY811973.1:14425076-14545449 GCA_963681505.1 Eunapius fragilis | reverse complement strand
TGAATAGATCATAGAGTTGCCCTTTCATGTAAGGGTACCTCCCCCTCTTCTGCTAAGCAACTCCCCCCCCCCCCCCCCCCCCCCCCCCCCCGCCTTTCGTAATGTGCCTGAAGTGTACACCTCCTCACCCCCCCACTGTCGTATCGCTGGACTAAACCCCCAACCATAACTAGCCCCCCCACCCCCGCTTGTCGTATCGCGGGTCTAATCCCCCAACCATAATTAGCCCCCCACCCTTAAAACTTGTCTACGCCCTTGGGGGGGGGGGGGGGGGGGGGGGGGGGGGTTGCTGTCCGCTTCAGGTCCGATACAAAAAGTGGGGGCCCTTTGTTTGGCACACAGCAAATACATTATCGTTAATAATTAACGGTTACAAGTATATATAGCCGAAGCTAACGTATCCCAGAGAGGGTGCTCCGGGTCCTCAGCCATAATTGTAACCGGTAATAACAATAACGTAGAGTAGGCCCTATGCCAAACAATTAAAGGGCCCCCACTTTTCGTATTGGGTTCTGAAGTGGATAGCAACTCCCCCCCCCCCCCCCCCCCCCCAATTATCGTACCTGGCCTGACCTGAATCACCCCCTCGCTGACGCCGGCCACTGCCGTAGTGTGCAGGTATTAGTGTCGTGGTCCATTTGAAATCATAAAGTAATGTCTTACTTCGCGCTTGCCTACCAGGGTTAGTATTTCAATATTCCACTAACATCGAAAGTCAGCCGGTCATCAAATACACCAGTCAGATCGAGGTTATTTATATTATTGGTGAGAGGATTATAATTGCTCATAAACATTGTTAATTCGTTTAATAGTTAGTTAATCGACCCCTTCCCCCCCCCCAAAAATTACGTCAACTATGTAGTAATAATTAAAGCACATATCTTGATTTTAACTTCATAATCCATATGGACATGTATTCCCCTTGTGGCCGAGTCATATGGAGCCTGGGGCAACGAAGCGATGCAAGCTTTTTCACGGCTTGCATCGTACCTTGCCACAAGGACCAACTCCCCCAAGTCCAAGGTTGTCTGCAGCTTGTATGGCCGCCTTAATTTGACTCTTGTGCGAGCCAATGCCCGAGCCCTCCTCTTACGATGTGGCTGTTCCCTTCAGGAGGGGGATAGTTCCTCATTGTCACTTTCATAGCCAGTGTGTCTCAGTGTGTCTGGATATGTATGTATGTATTAATAATAGCATTCGTTATTTAGTGCATTTATTCTGATTAGTGTATTCTGCTGCATCTTGTATTCCTGTTCATGTTATGCGTATTATAATAATCCTTGGTTATATAATCCATAACAATCTGAAACTCAAATTTTTATAGTGGAAAGTAAAAAAATTCCGCTATATGCTAAAATGTTTGTTATTCATCCCTGTAATAAAAAAGAGAGGCCTCAAAATAAATACAAGTATCCCACAATCAGATTAAGGTACATGTAGGCAGACGAATACACAACCACATATGTACATGGGCTTTGGGGATAAATATAATATTAGTAATATACGCCCCAGGAAAAGAGCTGGGAGTGTGTGTGTGTGTGTGTGTGTGTGTGTGTGTGTGTGTGTGTGTGTGTGTGTGTGTGTGTGTGTGTGTGTGTGTGTGCATGTGCGTGCGTGCGCTTGTGTACAGACCACACCCAGACATTAAAACGACTAGTGGCTAGAGAGAATCTGAATTCTTGCCCAGACCAACTGACTAGCATGCAGCTTGAGAGATTTAAATATTAACCCCAGGGTACAGACCACACCCACATGACACAACTGACTAGCAGCTAACTCATTCTTGCCCAGAGTACAGATCAACCCGACAGGTTACATCAGCATCAGCTTAAAAGATTCTTCCTAATATATACACCCTAGGAAAAGAGCTGGGAGTATGTGTGTGTGTGTGTGTGTGTGTGTATGTGTGTGTGTGTGTGTGTGTGTGTATGTGTGTGTGCGTGTGTATGTGTGAGTGTATGTGTGTGTGTTTTTAATTCACACACATACACACACATGCACACACACACACACACACACACACACACACACACACACACACACACACACACACACACACACACACACACACACACACATACACACGCCCAGACAGCACAACTGACCAGCGACTAGAGGTATTTAACCCATTCTTGCCCAGGGTACTGGCCACACCCAGGCAACTCAACTAGATAGATTTAACCCAATCCTGCCCAAAGTACAGACCACACCCAGACGACACAACCGACTAGCGGCTAGAGATATTTAACCCATTCTTGCCCTCAAACTAAACATTTAATCAGCATCAGCTAAAGTGATTCTTCCTAATGTGCACCCCAGGAAATAGAGCTAGGAGTATGTGGGAATGTGTGTGTGCGCGCGTGCGCGTGGTGTGTCATTGCGCATATCGGGATGAGGTATGAAGGAACGGACCGTTAACTTACGCAGTCGTAGCAAACAGGTAGATGCACGCCGAGCGCACGTTCGTCTATCCACGCCGATGCATGAAAGAAATATTCAAATGTATTGAACCAAGGGCACATTTCGAGCATTTAGATAACCACACGCTCCTCCCACTCACACACGCACCAGCACTTATAATGTGCACTATTAGGGCGCGCCCACCATTTGATGTTTATTAATCATTTTCATTATTGACCTCTAAAGAAAATGATTACGTAATAACGAAAGTAATTAATTTTGTTCTTGATTCTCCTGCTCGCAAAATGAAAGCGAAAAATAAAATAATGCATTACTTATATTTTAAAAAATAATCCTACTGCGTTAATGTTTGAAAAAAATCAAATACTTTACATGCGTTTTCAATGCATAGACATGTATGGATGTCCGAAATTGCTGGACATGGTATACGTAACGATAATTGTTCATAAGGTTAGGCAAGAGACCAAGCTGCTAACATGCCTGCATGTTTTACCAACAAAAAAAAAAAAAAAAAAAAAAACTCCTGAAGAGTTATGCAATTATAGGCCTACAGGCTATAGGCATGCATGCAGGGCCTATATATGAGCAAGCAGAGACGGGTGAATTTAAGCGTAGAACACGACTACCGGCAAAGATTCTTCCCATCCCCTAACCATATATATATAAGACACAACCAAAACTCACCCACGCCACAAGCGGCGAATCCATGAACTTCGACGGCGAACTCATATCAGACAACTGTAACAGATTCAGTAAAGGGTTATCATGACGTACACTTTTTATCAGGCATGCACGACAATTGCATGGTTACACACAACTCATTTTAAAAACATACCGACATCGTCAGACACGTGGCAAAGATTCGATTCCTTGCAGAAATAGTAATTATTTTTATTAATGTGAGTTATATTAATTTATTTTCAAGAGCGGTAGTTATAGGAGGGCTCAGCCCCTCCAATGCCATATTGGGGGAGGGGGGGAGGGGGGGCCCCACTTCCGCCGCCACTGGGAAACATAGCACATTTGAATTATATTCTTTTGACACTCTTAATGTTTATTACAAGTGCAAGATATCAGTTTACATGTAATTGTCTGTTATTTAAATAAAGGCCCTTTCAAAATGTCTGCATATACCTTAGACATGCAGACCAATATGCACCATGATGACCTAACTACATTGTATACATGTATAAGTAAAAGCATCCAGTACACTATCACTAGCCCATGCATCCCTCATCCCTGCCCTGGTCATCTCCCATAAACTTATCACTAGCCCCTCCCCCGTCACGTAAGGATGCGACTGATTGTGACCTGACGCCATGTATGTCTGATGGTAGTATACATGCGGGCATTGTTCTACAGAAGCGCAATGCACATATGTACATTCACAGCGATGTTATCTATAGGGCATTGTGTTCATAGCTATAGCTACAACCACTGTTAATGAGATTCACACACACACGCACACACACAACGCGCGCGCGCGCGCACACACACACACACACACACACACACACACACACACACACACACACACACACACACACACACACACACACACACACCGCTTTTCGTATCGGGCCTGTAGCTCCGGACAGCCCCCCCGCTTTTCGTATCGCGGGTCTAAACCCCCAACCACAATTACCCCCCCCCCCCCCCCCCCCCCCCCCCAGGCCTCCTTAACTTGTCTACGCCCTTGTTTCTTTTAAGCGGAATCATATCTTAACTGTCCGTTTGTGTAATAAGTACTAAACGTTTGACGTCACGTAGAAATGGAGGTGTGGCGCGTAAATTTATTAAATGGTTCACCGCTGCATAAAGTTTGGCTGCTTTAACCATCGCTGTCAAGGTCTTGCGAAAAGTCACCGTTTGTTTAGACACCATGCATTCTCCTACTAGTAATTAAAATGTGGCATTAGAAGTATTTTCGGGTACTGGAGTTATGATACGTTTAGCTTCCGTGACCATCAGGCTAGGCCTCGGATACACCCAGCGGAGTGATTCTATAACATCAAAATTGTGCCATATGCACATACACATAAGGGATGGGGCAATACATTTCTCGAATTTGGCAAGAAACGAATATATGATTGCTGAAATATAAAACACCTTAAAATTAAACTCATCATTTTAAACAGTACCACTGAAGTTCATATGTACTTGATCTTTAGTGAGAGACAGGTGTCTAGATTGAGACGCATCGACCAGCACATAGTACAGGGTAAGGTGAATGCACGGCATACTGTACAGGAAAGCTCGTTTTATTTTCAACCAAAGAGTAAGGTAATACCAGAGTAAGGTAATACCAGAGTAAGGTAATACTAGAGTAGTAAGGTAATACTAGAGTAGTAAGGTAATACTAGAGTAGTAAGGTAATACTAGAGTAGTAAGGTAATACTAGAGTAGTAAGGTAATACTAGAGTAGTAAGGTCATACTAGAGTAGTAAGGTAATACTAGAGTAGTAAGGTAATACTAGAGTAGTAAGGTAATACTAGAGTAGTAAGGTAATACTAGAGTAGTAAGGTAATACTAGAGTAGTAAGGTAATACTAGAGTAGTAAGGTAATACTAGAGTAGTAACGAAATGCGCGTTTGCATGCAGCTAGTAGGTCTATATCCTAAACACATCCTGATGTATGTGCAGATGAGGAGGCACTAATTAGAGAAAGAGGATGCATAACTGCTTAGCCTCGTCCCCAGGCCGGTATTTACGGCCTGGTACCTATTACCATTATGTTAGTGCGCATGCGCTGGCCATTAAAAAACACGTAATCGTATACTTAGCTATAGCTTGTAAACCTTTGACATCGTATACGTATACGCTACGCGTAAACGTATACGATGTCAAAGTCTTGTGTTTTGTCTCGTGACTCTCGTACACATTATGTCGCACTTTTTTCATAGTCTCGTACCCAGACCCACCCTTACGTAAGCATTATCGCTAATACTAATGTATAATACTCTACGTAGTAAGCATTATCGCATTATGCGATAATGCTTACGTAAGGGTGGGTCTGGGTACGAGACTACTTTTTTCAATATCAGATCTTGCAAACAGGCTCAGCCAGGTTGCCGATGTCCCAGTGGCTTCTGAGGATGGTTTGTCCAGTTTCATTTGCATACCTTGCAAACACTAACTGCGGAACGGTTTACAAGCTATTTTAAGTATACGATTACGTGTTTTTCAGGTAATGGGCAGCGCATGCGCACTAACATATATGTCTTTAATTGACGGCCTAGGGACGAGAATTATAACTGCCATATTATGTTGCATCCGTACAAGAGATACCCTATGCGTGATATTCGACCTATAGTCAGTGTAGCATTATACAACTTACACTCATTAAGGAGAGCACGTAGTGACAATGCAGAAATAATTTTAAAAACTTAGGATGAACACACGATCGAGTTCAATTGGACTCTCGTGAAGACTCGGTCGATGGAAGGAGGACCGTGAGCCTAGGAGACAAACGCAATAATGAATGTACGTAATATACAGCTCACGTTAGCTCTGTAACCGGCTTTTTATTTATACCCCTTTGGAGGCATAATTAAGTCATTTTTAAAAATATAATCTTTTTATCGTCTATTCGAAGGGCAGGGCTCCGTTTGCAATGAGTTAATTTCTTCGGACCGGAGTACGGAACGGGCACGAGTTCTTGTTGAGTTGTTTATCAGATAATATACAACTCCACTAGGTTGCTTTATCAACACCTTGATAGAGAGATAGTCCATAGAGATGTATGGAAGGGAACCATCTTTCTAATCGCATGTTGGGATGGCTCCATCCCTCCATGTTGGGATGCCCTCCCCCCCACACGCACACACCAGGTACTATTGCTGAGAGCTTGTCTCGGTCTGTCATCTTTAACACTGAAGAGAGCATGTTACCTCCCACCACCTAGGTATGTATATATGTCAGGTGACAGCTGACCTGGTCCATGGCAGCTGGCAGGTATCCTCAACTCCCTTTCTGACAAACCAGAAAGAATGTAAATTTTAGTTTTTAAAATTATGTATAGAATTGACTGTAAAAGGCTCATGTCATCTACCAGTCAGCTTGGTCAAACCTAAGCACCAATTTGTCCTGCTCCACTAAATCCTTCTGAGCTTTCTTCCGCATGTAAAATATGGGGCAGTCTTGGCTGTAGGATAGAGGGGGACATCATATGTGTATGTAAGCACACATCACACATGTATGTAAGCACACATGTATGTAAGCACACATGTATGTAAGCACACATGTATGTAAGCAAACATGTATGTAAGCACACATCACACATGTGTGTAAACAGACATGTACAGATTGCATATGAGAATGCTTAAGCACTGTGATGGGGTACCATGCACAGAATACTAAGTAGTGACTTCAAAATCCTACTGAGGGTAAAATAACCATGGTAATGATGTCACCAGTTGTGGATAATCAGAATCAGAATAAGCTTCACATTGCCACACACACACACACACACACACACACACACACACACACACACACACACACACACACACACACACACACACACACACATCCCAACCTTGTGCACAATACATCTTCATGTAGACTCCCTTGACATCTTTGGCACTGTGTCCACAAACGTGAAAATTTTTCTTCAAGAACAGCAAGGTGTGACACTTCAGTCTGATATATTTCAGCCTCCCTTGGCTTGCAATGGGTACAGATGGCAGCATCTAAATGGAAGTACCATCACACCTTCACACCTTACCTCCACCATCACACCTCACCATCACTCCTCACCTCACACCTCCACCATCACACCACCCTCACACCTCCACCACATAACAGTTACCATCATCAAGCAGAGCTTTGCAGCCAAGACATGTACTTTTCCTTTTAAGATTCTGAAATACACCCAAACCAGTGGAGGATGTTGCTACTGACTTGGCAAGGGTATGGCTTCCCTCTGAAATGTATGTGAATAAATAAAATAAAAATAAAAATCTGTTTTATCAAAAGGTGATGTAATGGTGATGTTTATAACTGACTTAGTAGGTCAGACTTCGCTTTGCTATCTCCCAGAATAGGTTCAAGGGGCAGTTGTCTCTTCTGACCTGCGGGATTGCGCCATGTAAAAGGGGCGTGTCTAAAGGGTATGTATCATTGTTAGGATATACAGTCTCCAGTCCTTTGCAGTCCATCTTGTCGTGTGCTTCAGGCCGAGTGTATAGCAGTCCTGCGTACCTCTTCTTGTTTATGAGGAGGTATGGAAAGTAGACCAGAAGGTATGGAGAGGGTTGCCATGACAACAGCTGTCATACTGACATGTCAATCCTAAACACTCGAGATACCCTCAAACCATAAGCTCACCTTTCAAACTCCAGCTTAATAGGGTGAGGGAAAATAAGGTACTACTCACTTCAGCTAATTGCTCGATCGGTTAGGCATCTAACAGACACCTGAAGATAACCTGAGGACACATCCTGAAGCGATTGGTACACTTGGCGTGCTTTACAAACGTTCCTGTCGTGAGTTATGCTATCCCGAAGGAAGAAGAGGTCGATGACGGAGGAGGTGGCCTGGGAATGGGTACGGACCATGGGAACAAGTATCTTTGTTAAAGCACACAGTCTGGTGACATGGAAACAACGCAAAACTTCCCGAGTGCTTCGTGATTTTCAGTTTGGCGCAATGGGAGCGGGGTCCCAAGGCACCCAAGCCACTCCCTAAACTTATACCACGCCCATTTTGGCGCTATAAACTGCTGGTACATGGTGATTACATAATAATGAGTGAAACTGCCCGCCCCCGCATGGCTTAGTAAGTGTGAAAATAGGAAGTTTCGCTCGGAAGATATGTAGGTTTGAAATTGATGCTCGTTTTATTTTAAAACTCATATAACGTCCCATATGTAAACCAACGCCTCAACGTAATCAATACCAAATAATATTCATAGTATACATACACGTCTAACATATACATAACCAGTGATGCATGACATGTGAGATGTCCAAGACTAACAAATTCAACAGTACAGTAAAAAGAGAGGGAAAAAAAAGTCAGTCCCTATTCAATCATTTCACCAAAGCCCTTGCTTCATTCAAAGCCTCTGATGCAAAGTATTTCACATCTGGATCAGCATCCATTATTAGCTTCTCCATCACTGGCATTATGTCTGACTTCACCACACTAGAAGGAATGTGACCATCATTTAACATACACATTCAGTTGATGATGGACTGCTCCTCACCCGACATCCACACGTTTAGCCATCTTGGTTAGTGTCTTAGCAACATTGAACTTAACATTAGCAACATTGTCTTGCCCCAACTTGAGGACAACAGGCAACATGGAGGTTTGGATGACGTCAGGAGTACACACCTCCACCAACAGATTCACAGCAAACAAAGTGGTCATCCTATGGAGATAGTTGGAATCTTGTGACATGTTTAGCACCTTAGGGAGGATCGACACCTATTGGGATGAGAATCATAAACAAAAGCACCCCCACTCCATAGGAGGTGGTGTGGCTTACCCTTGCCCAGTCTGAACCAAACTTCTCCACCAGATTTCGGACATTAACAGTGGCAGCCTCACGTATGGCGTAAACGTTATCTATCAACCACTGCATACACAAATTATTGAGCTTCTCCTCAAACACCTCCACACCCTGGAAGTGGTCAAGCACACAATAGATGAGATATCCCCCCACTCCAATGCACTATCCCTTAATTTTCACCCCTAACCCACCAGCTGTTCAGCAAGCAGTGGGATGTACTCAATAATAGCAAGTCGTACTCTCCATTTGGTGTCCTCAGCCAATTCAACAATAGCAGGAAGAAGGGACTGAGAGAGCTGGCTGATTCCTATGACTGGAGAGGAAGTGCGATATAACCAAAATGAAACTCAACTTAGCAGTCCAAACCTTTATTAACTGATTCCAAGCTTGATATTATGTTAAGTCGAACTTCAGGGCACTAAAAAAATAATAGAATAAAATCACTGAAGTGAGACTGTGTACACACTGGGTAAACAGAATGACCACACAAATTCCTTAAAGATGCTTGAAATATTACTGGCCCCTAGTGATTGGGTTAATGTAATAAGTGCAAATGGTAAGTCGCTATGAGACACTAAATACCCACTTCTGCACCCACTACTCCCCCTCCTACCCACTGCTCCACCTCCTCCTACCCACTGCTCCACCTCCTCCTACCCACTGCTCCACCTCCTCCTACCCACTGCTCCACCTCCTCCTACCCACTGCTCCACCTCCTCCTACCCACTGCTCCACCTCCTCCTACCCACTGCTCCACCTCCTCCTACCCACTACTCCCCCTCCTACCCACTGCTCCACCTCCTCCTACCCAACTGCTCCACCTCCTCCTACCCACTACTCCACACCCCCCCTCCATTCTGCAGCATGTGTACCCAATAGCACCAGGGGAGGGGTGGGAGGGAGTGGTTGGAGGGAAGGGTGAGAAGGGTGAGAGGGAGTATACTTACTTCATCTTTGAGTTGTATAAGAAACAGTGGAAGAAGGTGTTCTATGGTGCTGAGGAGAACAACATCATCAACAATTGCATCTGATGACCCAATCATTAATGACATTAATTTCATAACTTATCTCAGTACCTCATGAGTGACTGGTGGCATGGAACGTGACATCATAATTTACTTCCAGGACAAAATGGAATGAATAGTAGAAAGGGAGTTAGGCTTGGGTTAGGCTTGAGTTAGGCTTGGGTTAGGCTTGAGTTAGGCTTGAGTTAGGCTTGAGTTAGGCTTGGGTTAGGCTTGGGTTAGGCTTGGGTTAGGCTTGAGTTAGGCTTGGGTTAGGCTTGAGTTAGGCTTGGGTTAGGCTTGGGTTAGGCTTAGGTTAGGCTTGAGTTAGGCTTGGGTTAGGCTTAGGTTAGGCTTGGGTTAGGCTTAGGTTAGGCTTGAGTTAGGCTTGGGTTAGGCTTGAGTTAGGCTTGGGTTAGGCTTAGGTTAGGCTTGGGTTAGGCTTGGGGGTGTAACTATAAATGTTGGTGATATTTTGATAATATAAAGTTCCTACTGTATAATGATATGTAGCCAGCAATACACACACACACACACACCCACACACACCCTACCTCTCCTTTCCTACAATGGGAGAGAGGCTCATAATCACAGAAGCCAAAGCAGACTTAACATGTTGGTTAGTATCAGTAGCCAGTTGCTGTATACATGGCATGATCTGTGTTAAGATGGCTTCCTGCCTATAGTCTTCTCCAAGACTTGAGCAGAAGTCTGCAGAACATAAGGTCACACACCAAACAGGTCGCATCACAATAAAATCTAAGGTGACACATAACATAGGATAGGCGCCATCTCTAAAATACTTCAGCTCTCACTTCAGCAAGCCAGTGAGGGTACCATTGGACAGAAGGGGATGTATAAGGGGATTGGGTGAAAATTTTAACCTCAGCAGTAACATGGAAGTGAGCAGGAATGCCATGACACAGAACCTCAGGTACCTTTGAGCCTGTTGGAGGTAGCTGCACGCACCTCTGCTTCAGGGTCCTTCAGCAAGCTAGCAAAAGCGTAGACCAGGTTGACCTTGGTAAGGTCTGGACCAACGGTCTTCTGAAGCTAAAGGTGATAGCAAAGAGGCAAATAAGTTATCAACATAAACTTATTAATTACCCACAACACAAACCTCTGAGAATTTGTCTGCAACCATGTACCTTACTCGCCACGATTTGTCCTAGTGAAATGAAGGCAATAAGGAGGTGGGGTGGGGCTGAGGATTGATTGCATGGGGAGGAGGCAGAGGATTGATTGCATGGGGAGGAGGAGATGGGGTGGGGCAGAGGATTGATTGCATGGGGAGGAGGAGATGGGGTGGGGCAGAGGATTGATTGCATGGGGAGGAGGAGATGGGGTGGGGCAGAGGATTGATTGCATGGGGAGGAGGAGATGGGATGGGGCAGAGGATTGATTGCATGGGGAGGAGGAGATGGGGTGGGGCAGAGGATTGATTGCATGGGGAGGAGATGGGATGGGGCAGAGGATTGATTGCATGGGGAGGAGGAGATGGGTGGGGCAGAGGATTGATTGCACGGGGAGGAGATGGGATGGGGCAGAGGATTGATTGCATGGGGAGGAGGAGATGGGTGGGGCAGAGGATCTTAATAACCTTTGCAGCAGCATTGATAATTGGAATGATTAGCAGTTCAATATCTTCTTTGCTCAGCAGTGAGGATATAGCTGAACACGCCTCCACAGCCAACAGCCTCACAGAGTCCTACACAAGATTATATTGCATCACACACAGAGACCATGTACGTATCTTGACTAATAATTCCGGATCAAAAGCCACACTCCACACCCAATACCAATACCTACCTTTTGTCCCAATTACACGTATCAGTACCATTACATGTATCAGTACCATTACATGTATCAGTACCATTACACGTATCAGTACCATTACATGTATCAGTACCATTACATGTATCAGTACCATTACATGATTCAGTACCATTACATGATTCAGTACCATTACATGTATCAGTACCATTACATGTATCAGTACCATTACATGATTCAGTACCATTACATGATTCAGTACCATTACATGTATCAGTACCATTACACGTATCAGTACCATTACATGATTCAGTACCATTACATGATTCAGTACCATTACATGTATCAGTACCATTACATGTATCAGTACCATTACATGTATCAGTACCATTACATGGATCAGTACCATTACATGTATCAGTACCATTACATGTATCAGTACTTACCATTCACAACACTTTACACAAGAAGGAACCACAGCAAGCGCACAAATGGGATTTCATCATAAAGGAGTAGTCCAACACATGGCACTTATGCCGTTTCCCCCCCCTCCCCCCCCATTCCAATCATTGTGTTTACATAATTGTTGAAAAATGTTTATTTACATACATACAGCTGCCACCTCTTATATTACAATGGCCTGTTTTTACTGTTTCAGCTGTTTGCTGATAAGTTACGATAGTCAAACGTGTAACCCTTGCTAGGAGGGAGGGGGGTACCGATATGAGGGAGGGGGTCCCTCTCCCTCATATCGGGACTCACGCTCTTGTTGCACTTTTGCCTAATCAACACACATACGGTGAACATGCCCACTAAAGCATGCATGTCCACTAAAGCATGGGGGAGGAGAGAGGGGGAGGGGGAGGAGAGAGGGGGGGAACTGCACAAGTGCCCAACATTATAGGGAGTGTTACTGAGCATAAGTATAAGACTACCATGTATGGGCATAAGTATAAGACTACCATGTATGGGCATAAGTATAACACTACCATGTATGGGCATACAGGGCCAACTCGCAACACCATCATAGGACTACCAGCTGAGTGAACTGTCATCGTAAACATTTACCACCCCCCTAACTTACTGCACACTTTGGAAGTTCACATTTGGTGGCTCCAAAGGCCCACCATATGTGAACCTCCAAAGGGCCACAATATAAGTAGCAAACAGGTAGGGTAGAAGTTAACCCCGTTATTATAATGGCTAACCACTATTTACCTCTAAGCATCAGACTACCATATACGGGCATAATTGTTATATACGCACAGACACCAACCTGTTCGTCATTGGCCAGTGTCTGGAACATTCCCATGAGGTCCTGCTTTACGTTGTCAGGCTCCATGGCTTTGGCCAGCTCTCCAAGCTTAGCAGCTGCAGCTCGCCTCACCATGGGTGTGTCGTCCCCACACAACCCACGGAATGCTGTCCTCAAGTCTTGCTTAGTGGCAGTAGTGCAGTTAGCATAGACCACCGAAAACAGACCACACGCTGATGTCCGGGAAGTGAACCACTCACCTGAGAGGGAAGGGTTACTGTGGGCACTGTGGACAAAGAGAGATGGTGTACTCACCTGAGGCCAGCCTCTTGATCATAGGGACAAAGTACTCCTCTACATGAGCTCTGGAGTGATGCTCAGCTACACTTCTGAGAGACTCAACAGCCTTGTCCCTAACAACCGTCTCCTCCACAGTAGCTAGGCTCTCTAGAGGGGGCTGGGGAGAGTTCTTGGGAGTCAATTAGGGTGGCAAAGATTTAGGGACTTAACCCTATGGGTGTAAGTACTCGTGGTGTTCACATATCATTACAGGAAGATATTGTTACTGACCACAGTACCCAATTTATAAGGACATGCATGCTTGACCCCAGTGCCCAGTCCATATATATAGGGATGCTTGATACATTCCATTGTCCAATGATGTCAAAGAAACCAGTGTTATCAGAAAGCCCTTACTTTAAACTAGATACTAGTAGTAGCTGGCTTAACCTATCAACCATTTTATGGTGTTGCCAGACATCTGTTGCTATGCTGTATGATGTGGAGAACTTTGGGGAACCACCGCCATAAAAAGCAGTAGATTGCACAAAAGCATTTGAAGATGGTAAAAGACTTGACAAGGCTGCTCCCACATGTATTAACACACACCCTGTAACATTCTTGTACAAGCAAAGTTATTGCCATGGAGCCAAGTTGTGCATTAACCCAATGGCAAGGCAAAGCATGTGGTAATATTGGGTTGTACAACATCTTGCATATAGGCATACTTATTCACTGATCATTCTAACCTATTACAAGATTTTTATGTAGTGCAACGCTATGACCTTGAAAAGAAGGTCCTCAGTGGGTCATATTACATGCACACACACACACACATACACACAACACACCACATCATGCATGTAGACCACATACACACACACACACACACACACACACACACAACACAACACACAACACACAATGCTGGAAGACGTATACACATCTATCCATTGCCAGTATACATACATCTAAAACACACAAGCGAGCGAGCGCGAGCGTGCACACACGCACGCACACACGCACGCACGCACACACACACACACGCGCGCGCGCGCACGCACGCCCACAAACACACACACACACACGCACACACACACACACACACACACACACACACACACACACACACACACACACACACATACATACCAGTAGTGTGTGGGCAAATTCCGGTCCGCCTACAAGGACCACGAAGTCTTTGTCACCCAACTGTTCGGCCAACGCCCATAGGACTTCGTCATCGTCATCCAGTGTGTCGGTGAGAAAGGGCAGGAGTTCAGAACGTGTCCGTTCATCACCCAAAGCCAGCGCTATCGTAGACAACTTCCGGATGGAATTTAGACGTAGCTATAAAAGGAAGGGGTGTGGTGACACAGCCAAACTTCACTACAGCCTCTTAGCTCATATAAGGGGCAGCTGTTTGCCTAAAAAGCCCATCTTCATAGCACCTTAATAACTTCTGGGATTATAAAAAGTTGCCACCAGCCTCCCTATACCCTACGCACACCCCGCACAGACCACAGACACATACCCAGAACGCCCATAGACCTTCCACTATTATTGTTTTACCATTATTTTGATATTTTGCCATGGTTAACTTATTACCTGTACATCGTCGTTGCGTAGCTCGTCGATCAGAACTGCTATTGGGTAAAGCGATCCCTCATTCCCGTCGTGCGCCATTTGTAATCACTTCAATTACTAGTGCGCATGCGCAGTATTAATTTGATAGCAAGGGTACATTTGCGTATTCAACAGATCATTTGATGTATCAAACATCATAAAACAATCGCACTAAAAAGTAACGAATAAAAAAAGCCAAACATGAGCTTAGAACCTAAAAGAAAAGAGACGTGCGTTAAAGCTAGTGCTCAAAGATCATTGACCTACCTGGATGGTCAACATGTAGATTACCAGGGTGCGCTCATGAACTGGACCAATAATACGCAAAACAAAGTTGATAATAGTAAAGTTGGTAACACGGATTTCACCCTTGGGAGTAACATTTGTGTCCAATGTCACCAGTCTAAACATAGCCAGCAACCTCAACAGAAGGAGCCCCAGTGGTCCAACGTCTGAAGGAAGGAACTGAGCATAGCTGTTACCAACAAGACCAGTGGAAGGGTCAAACCTAATCCATGCAAGGAAAAAAAAAACATCAACATCAGCATACCTAAAGATATAAATGCAGGGTTTCATCGAGGGGTGTGTTTTTTCTATTCCATGTATCAATTCAATTGAACATTAACCTATCTCTGTTACATGTACACGTATGATCCTGACTTTATGTAGGCTTTTTTGAAGTATCTTCAAACCACAATGGAAGTCTTTCTAATTGTGTAGCCACACCCCTACATTGGTGTAGCCACACCTCCATTGTGTAGCCACACCCCTACATTGGTGTAGCCACACCCCAACATTGTGTAGCCACACCCCTACATTGGTGTAGCCACACCCCTACATTGTGTAGCCACACCCCTACATTGGTGTAGCCACACTGTGTTGTGTGTTTTACATGATATCAACAAAGCATAGGGGGACACACTCACACCTCTTCCAGCCCCCTTCCCCTCCAACCCACATTTATAAGACCTCAGCCCTTATCACAAGGGGCACAATACTCTTAAGAGCAAATCTTTTTATCGCCTCCTCTAAAAAAATTTTTGCTCACTCCTTGAGGTTATGAAACCCTGTAAATGCATCCCATGGAGGCCATTACATCATACCACATTGCTATGGACTACCTGCTAGTAATGCATTAGACAGAGTGAGAGGTCCACTCACTTGGGCAGTCTATGTCTTGGACATGGTATGAGGCCAAATAACTGCGGTGACGAATACAAAAAATTGAGAACTTGTGGTATGAAGAAGAGACTCATAGTTTTACTGAAGTGCCCTAGAACGCCCACCACCGCAAATGTCATTCCAGCAAAGTAACAGTAGGTATCCCCAACAAATACACGTGATGGGTACCTGTAAGTGAAGGGGGAGGAGTCAAGTGAGTGTGTGTGTGTGTGTGCTTTTGGCCCCACCCACCAGTTGTGCTTCAGTAAAGCGAGGGACACACCCATGAACGGTAGGAGGAGGTACAGAGAGAACACGTGCTTAGATCCCCATGAGCTTGGCAGCTCAACAAGGTTGAAGATCACAATGGAAGCTCCAATGACTACCGACTGTCCAACCTCAATCCCATTAATGCCGGCCAGGATGTTGATAGAATTTGTGCAGAATATAGACAGCATCCCCATGTACACATAGTACAGAATGCCTCAAGAAGGAAGAAAGAGAAATGGAGTCAAGTAAATTAGATGAATTATCACCATTACGTACCCAAATCAAGATCAAACCCTAGTAGGAATCGAAGTGGCTTTGGCACAATGATGGTTGTAGAACCAGCACTGACGAGGTAGACCATCAGAAGTGGCAGAGATGCCAAAGTCGGCATCACCAACTTGTGCCTCCAACGAAGGTCGAATACGTCATCAGCAAAACCCAAGAATATCATACAGCAGATGCATAGAAGAGCGCATAGAAAGTGGGCAAACTGGAGAACACATGCGTGTGCTTAGCAAGACGCTCGCTGGTGTGTACGCACCTCTTGGTGTTCGAAGGTATCCTTTTCACCAAGGAAGTAGGGGCGGATAAAAGGAACCGGGATGAACAGGAACATGGCCATGAGGTACACCGCTCCACAGACGACTCCAAGGCCTTCAGGTCTGTTGTCCAGGACAGCTGGTATATGCATGCTGTTTAATTCGAACATGCAGGCCTACATTTTATTTTCCGACTTCTTGTTGAGGTCTTTCCCGAACATCCCGGCCTTCAAGAAGCTTTCATTCGTGTCGGGCGAGCCCAGCACGCGATTAGTAACAACATAGGCGCCACAGGCTATGGCTACGTCAATTAACAACGACTCCCAAACCAACATCTCCAGCAGTTAATAATTGCACTCTTTGCCCGGGATGGAACGGAATAGAAACGTAATTGATATTTAATTAGGCAGCTATATCAGAATAATATTATCTCTGGCTGTATATTATTGAAAACGTAGTGTGTTGAGAAGGGATTGAAATAGGTGCAATGACTTAGCTTTTTTAATTAATGGGGTGGGAAATGTTTATACCAAGGTATGTGGTATGTTCAAGAGATAGCGCATGCGCCATTTTTAAGGACTATACATGCATACTAGTAAATTTATACGCATTATATACAACATACATCATGGACCGTGGTGGTGAAAGAGGCAGTGGCAGGTTTGGTGGCGGCAGCAGTAGAAGTAGTGACAGGCGAAAATCGTCCGATACGCGGCCCAAAGGCCGGGGAGGACGGGTTGGTTGGTTGTTTGGTGGTCTTAAAAACCAATTTTAGCGCGTTGTTTTTTTTTTTTTTTTTTTTTTTTTTTGATACACAGGACGAGCAACCGAACATAAGAACACCTGTAATTCTGAAACCACCCGTCGAAAGAGTACGGCCTTATCTTCCTTCCATGCGGCACGGGCATGAGCATGGTGTGAGTAGTTTATTTTTATTATTTTAATTCTTTTGTAAATATACAGCGACAAGACTCACTCACATCTGGCCCCGCCCCTTCACTCATCCCCGGATCTGTTTCCATTATTCAAAGGTACGCAATGTGCACCCCGCCGCACAATTTGACACACTTCCTCACCAGAGAGCCCAGTGGGGGTAGCCTACAGCTGCCATCATCTCCTCTCGCCCCCCAACCACTGTTTGATGGTCCTCCGTCGCCTCAAACATTCAAAGGTCACTACGACAGAGACGAGAGGAGACGTCCAGCCAGACGCCCTGATGGCCTCAGCTCAGGTCCAAGCAACTTCACTCCCCTACAACCTGTTGCCAGGCCAACCAGGTGAGCAATGAAGCCAGCTAAGCATATATCAAGAGACCACACCCCCTCTAGCCGTGACAGGGACCCCAATATAATAAACCGGTCAGATCACTCAGTGCTGCTATCCCAGGGAGGTACAGAGATGAGCTATGCCATTAAGCTGGTGGATAAAAGCTTACATTGGGAGGACAGAGGGATGGAGGTAAGCTGACCTCCCGAGGGTGGGGCTGGACACCACCCGGGGAGTGCCACCCAGAGAGTGGACTGGGCACCCCGGGAGTGGGGACAACTGATCTCTCTTCCATGCTTAGAACATGATGGACCAGGGAGACTTTCTTGTGGTGGGAGTGCTTGGGAGAGAGGGGGTGGGCAAGAGTACTGTCATGTCTCTGCTGGCAGGCACCAGGACTGGAGCAACCAAGTAAGTCAGTTGTCCCCACCCCTGAGGGACTGTCCCCACCCCTGAGGAACTGTCCCCACCCCTGAGGGACTGTCCCCACCCCTGAGGGACTGTCCCCACCCCTGAGGAACTGTCCCCACCCCTGAGGAACTGTCCCCACCCCTGAGGAACTGTCCCCACCCCTGAGGAACTGTACTTGGCCTGATGGCTATTGATATCACTGGGTTACATTTTCAGGCCTTACATGTTCCGAGCTCAACCCAAGGAGATTGCAGTGAGTTGCACCTACTCCACCTACCCCACCTACCCCACCTACCTCACCTACCCCACCTACCTCACCTACCCCACCTACCTCCCCTACCCCACCTACCTCCCCTACCCCACCTACCTCCCCTACCCCACCTACCTCCCCTACCCCACCTACCCCACCTACCTCCCCTACCCCACCTACCCCACCTACTTCCCCTCCTCACTTAAGCAATGAGCATCTCATGTGTTAACCCCATCACCTCCCCTCCTTCCACCCACAATTCATGAGTTAACCCCTTCCTTCCACCCGACATTCTTCTTATCTTTCTGTTCTTTATTTCCAGGACAATGGAGGCTATCAGACCACAGGGATAGACATGGTGGTGACAGGGGAGCGTGTCATCCTGCTAGATACCCAGCCCATTCTCAGTGGGGCTATGTTGGACCAACTTGCCCAAAGTGATCAGATTCCATCAAATATTAGCCCTGAAACATATCTGGATGTCCTTGTAAGCTCCACCACACACCTGCATGACATCATTAATACACACATACCACACCTACGATATGTGGTATGTGGTTACACAAACTACATGTACATGTAGACTTAAAACTGGAAGGGATGTACCAACACCTAACGAGAAACACTGGCAAACCTCTAAACATGGCCATGACACATGCAGAACATAACATCCTTCCTTTCACATAGCCTTCACCTCATCTAAGGATCTGCTAAAACACACAGCGTGTGCACCTTGGACTGACACCCGCCAGGGAAGGGGGGGGGGGGGGGGGGCACAAGGTGTGGGAGGGGTCCCCGCCCACTGCAGCTTCGGGGTTTGGGGGAGCATTGTGAACCCCCCACGACCCCGCCCGCAGAGAAGCTTTGTTGCAACATCAAAAATCTAATTGCAAGATACATTTTAAGGGTGGGGGGTGGGGGGAGGGGGAGGGGAGGCATGGGGCCCTGGATTCTGACAAAAACAGAAGCATGTATTTGTGAGAGGTGTGGGTCTGGGGACTAGACATGGTAGGAATTAATGCAATTATATTAAATCACCGATTCAGAAATAAATGTGCCTCTACAAAGGGAATAATTATAGTTAATGTCTGGATATACAACTGCATACCTCTTGCTGTGTTACAGTCAGATTTATATAAGACATACCATGTGGACTGCCATGTGGACTGCAAGTGAACATTGTAGTGTCAGTGCCCTCAGTTAAGACTGCATGGTGTATGACTTTGTGAGAGTTGCTGAGGGGTGGAGGGAGGGGGTGAGGGGTGGAGGGAGGGGGTGAGGGGTGGAGGGAGGGACACTCCGAGGGTGGGGGGTGGAGGGAGGGACACTTGGAGGGATGGAGGGAGGGGGGGGGATCACTGGTGCATCTATACAGCTGGTTATCACGTCCCCCTCAGCATTGTAGTAATATGCACATGGCTGGTTGGTCATGTCCTCACTATATCTCTCTCGCAGTCGCTGCAGATGGCAATCTTTCTCTACAGCGTGTGTCATGTTGTTATGGTGATGGTCGACTCAACTGACAGTATGGAAGATGTGTTCAAGTAGGGAGGGAGAGGGAGGGAGAGGGAGGGAGAGGGAAAGAAAGGGAGGAAGAGGGAGGGAAAGGGAGAATGTTGTATTGAGTGTGTCCAGTACATGGCTTAGCAGCTACTTCGTAGGTCATCTGTATTATTGATGTAGTATAGGTGCCCCGCCCCCGTCCCACCCTACTGTCCCCATAGGCTGTTTATCTCCACACAATTAGATTTCTGAGAGCAGCTGAACAACTGAAGACAACATGCTTCAGAGGAACATTGGATGTTCCAACAGAGGCAGGGTGAGTGATGGGTGTGGAAGTGGGCAGGTGAGAGTGCTAGGTGAAAGTTGTTGATCAGGATGATTATTGCAGGGGTGGAATGGGGGAGGAGTTAAGGGTGGGGTAATGGGTGTGGTTAGTGGGAGGAGTTAAGGGTGGGGTAATGGGTGTGGTTAGTGGGAGGAGTTAAGGGTGGGGTAATGGGTGTGGTTAGTGGGAGGAGTTAAGGGTGGGGTAATGGGTGTGGTTAGTGGGAGAAGCAAAGGTGAGGGAATTCAATGATGTTACGTTTCTTCACTAGGGAGAAGCCACGGGACTATCTTCCTCAGATCGGTTTGTTTATTAATACTTTATGGTGTTCTTTTTAGTCATACACACGTATGTGTGTGTGTGTGTATGTGGTCACCTTTCAGTATTTGTGCTCAACCACGCCTCTCCTGATGACTTTCAACCGTCCTCACTCCGCGAGCTGCACCAATCGATTGCCAAAGAATTTGAGTCATCCAAATTGCAAGTAGCCAGCGGAGTGTCTCTGTTCAATAGCGGGGTCATACCTACTGGCGTGGGGTTCCCGTCAGTCAAGCCATACAAGAAGGCAGATGAAGTAAATCCTGCTGACATCAATCTTCACTTGTTGCCTAGCAACCCTTCTTTAGCTGACAGCTATAGTGTTCACACAACATCACGACCAGAAAAACAAGGTTCTGTTTGTGTGATGTGTGCAAAGAGCCACGTGGGTGACATGTTTTCTTACAGAAAGAGGCCTCACTCCAGTATTAGCCTTGTTGCCTATGTATACTGGCCACCCCAGCTTTCAGCTGTTATCAGACACACTTCGTAACCAGGTGAGAGAGGATGTGGGTGTGGTTTATGAGTAGTAACTAATGAATTCTTTGCAGCTATTTTCTATGCTCCGCCCACCAATAAGACGTACCAGTCCTGCTCAGCAGCAGTTCACAGAGCGAGAATGGTGAGTGGGTGTGGCCATGGCAAGTAGGAGTGGGTGTGGTCATGGCAAGTAGGATTGACCCATTCTTGATATCACCAGGCTTGAGTACGCGAGAAGGGTGTGGCTAACTGTGAAGAAATCTGACCTGGTAACCGAATATGAACACTTGCTGCCACCCAACTAGCCAAGAGGGAGACTGTGTATGTGTGCGTGCACGCGTGTGCCAGAATGTCCTAATTATATCAGTATATCACCGCCATCCAATGTTATGTTAAACCTTCTATTGTGGTTAGACACCGCGGCATGTTTATATCACTCGCATGGCAGGTGCCGTAGAATATGGGAATTTTTTCCCAATTAGGGACTCATCCTTGATTTGAACCATCAGAGATCCAAGCCGCTCAAGTATGTCTGTTACGCACCGCGACAGCAATTTTAATTCTTTATACACGTCGTGTGAACCTTGCACTTATAATCGTCACCAACCAATGAGCGATGGACAAACTCTTTGCATGTCTCCTTACGTTCGTTCTGCTCAACTCTTCAGCCGTTGATGGTAAGCGTATATGTACACATTACATTTTATAATCATTAATTATTAATTCCGAAGCGGAGTCTTCCAACCAACTTGTCAACATCACGGCCCCTAACACTGTAGTCATTGCCAGCGTAGGGAACATCTCCTTCGTGTGCGATTTGGATGGGGAGCCGGCGATGTATTGGCAATTGAACGGGCAGTCATTATCAGGCTTGAATGGGACTTTGATTGTATCGACCGATAAACTGTATAACGACACCGCTGTCAACCATCTTCAGTGCTCATCTGACGACTTTACTATGAATAAAACTATCCTGCTCGTCATCTCGAAGCTACAACGCCAAGTGACCATCATTAACGGTACGCAATATCTGCTGCGTTGATAGGTTATGCATATGTATATACTTCCAGCGCCTGTCTGTTCCTCATCCATCAGTCCTACTCTAAGTTGGAGCAGCGGGACCGTCTGTAGGGGAAACAGCGTTACGACATCAAACATCCTGCAACAAAGTTAGTCAGGACAGCATAGCCCTCCACCCCCACCCCCAAAAAAAATTTAAAATTTTAAATTATTTCCCCCCGCCCCAAGATCATTAATAATTAAGGGGTTACAAATGCAAAATATAGCAAGTGTGTTGAGAGTTTTAAATAGCTGATTTGCCTCTAATATCCATACATGCATTGCTATTACAAATCGGAGTGCCCCTACCCCCACCCCCTTGCTGGAGCCCTACCCCCACCCCCTTGCTGGGGCACTACCCCCACCCCTCGCTGGGGCCCCACCCCCACCCCCTCGCTGGGGCCCTATCCCCACCCCCACCCCTCGCTGGGGCCCCAGCCTATCCCTAAATGATGTTTGCATTTCATTACCAGCAGTGGTGACACCATCAATCATCAACACACCAACCGTCAACAAACCCACCACTGACACACCCACTCAGCCTCCATGTGTTAGCGCGTTATGCACAGTGCGTACAGTACCCTACATAGCCACAGCAGCTATTGGAGGGTCAGCTGTGGTGGTGGTGGTGTTCCTGGTGATAGCGCGTGTATGCTCCTGCTGCCGTCACAGATGTGGGATCACACGGCGAAATAAACATCTTATCACATCTGCAGTAGGTTAGTGAGTGTGATGGGGCAGGCCAGTGAATAACCTGTCATCACCATCACACAGTGGTGAACCCATCAGCATGGGAGAGACCAGTGGAACTGTCTCCATTTGAACTGAGCCAAGCAACTTTTAATTTTAACACAAAGTAACATTTTTATCAATTCAAACGCATGTATTTTGAAAAAATATTGCAGCAGAACTGTGCAACACATTGGTGAATCTACACACATAAAACACACACACACACACACACACATGCACACAGAAGTTCGCTAATCATCTGATATAAGTACATCTGACGTAGGAACATATGAAAACCCTGCAAATGTGTCGTCAGCAATACTAACAGACACTCCACCTGACTTGGGCGGACTAGGCGTGTCCGAGATGGCTTCCTTGGTAAACTCAGGGTCAAAGTGCTTCAGGTCGAGATCACCTTTGACATTAGGATTAAAAAGGGGCGGTACTCGCTTATTGAACAAGTCCTCCCAGTTTATGGAACCAAAGAACGGGTGAGCCATAACCTCAGCTGCCCCTCTGAGGGAGCCTAACCTCAAGTTCTTGTCCTTCTGAAGCAGTCCCTCCAACAGCTGCCTGGCATGAGACGAGATCAGGGATGACTTTTGGGGCAGCTTCAGTGGCTTGTGGAGGATGTTGTCGTACATCTCAGACACATCTCTGCTGTAGAAGGGAGGCAGTCCGTACATCATCTCATAGGTGACCACACCCAGACACCACCAGTCCACAGGCTGTCCGTACTCCTGTTTGCGCAGGACCTCGGGAGCCAGGTACTCTGGTGTCCCACAGAAGGTCTTGGTCGTCTCACCAAACTCCATGTTCTCTTTGCAAAGGCCAAAGTCTGTCAGCACAATGTGCCCTACAGCGTCCAACAGTATGTTCTCAGGCTTGAGGTCTCTGTACACAATGTTGATGCTGTGGAGGTAGCTGAGGGCTGACGTTATCTCAGCCGCATAGAACCTACATGATAGGAGGGGCACCGTGTCTTTAAAACCACACCCTTCACCACACCCACTTTATGCATACTTAGCTCTGGGTTCCTCGAATACCCTCTCTCGCTGGAGGTGGAAGAACAGCTCGCCACCATTCACATAGTCCAAGACAAAGTACAGCTTGGTGTTAGTCTGAAATGAGTAGTGCAGTCCTACAAGGAATGGATGCTTGACGTTCTTCAGCAGGACGTTGCGCTCAGCCATTATATGCTTCACTTCATTCCTCTTTACAATAGCCTTCTTCTGGAGGACCTTGATGGCATAGCAATGCCCTGTTTGCTTGTGCTTACCCAGGTACACCTAAACCACCATCATGTCACCGTTGACACTGGACTGGGGAGGAGGGACTCACCTTTCCAAAGCTTCCCTTTCCGATGACCTTCAGCAAATCAAAGTCCGTGATGCTGGCTACTTGCTCTGTCCCACCCAAGTCTAGCGGGTCGGCTGGGTCCGGGGTACCGGAATCAGCCTGCTCATCTATTGTCTCATTGTCATAAATAGGGAATGTCCTGTGAGGGTCGTCCAACGAGAGGAAGTCACGAACGGGTGGATAGTCTAATATGTTAGGTATCTGCAAGTGTAGTAGTGTACCAGTCATGATACCAACACCATACGCAGGGGAATAGCTACGTAGGGGGTTCCCATAGGTTAATCCATCGGCTAACCTTGATCAATCGCGTCATAAATTCGTTCAGACCTTCTTTGCGAGACTTAATAAATGCAGGGTCGAAGTTATTGCCGAATATTTTCTTCCCTGGAAGCTTCAAGCCAGCCTCGGGGTACGACTTCCTCACCTTATCTTGTAAAGTGTGAAAGTCGTTGTACCTGTACAATGTGACAGCGAGTCATGCTGCTAGGAGCCTACCACACGCGCGGCCGTTTACCTCTTGAAGACGAAGAATGGCTGGTTACCAGCTCCTCTGACCACAATCTTGTACACAGTAAACCTTTTTGATTCCACTCGAGTTTCCGAATCATCAACTGAAACACTCGCCCCTTCGGCCATACTAGTACAGTTTTTGGCAGCCATTTTCCATTAAGTGGATTTGGCACGTGATACAGATCAATAACCGCCCCACCCAGCATCCATTTTGGATTCTTTGTTTGCTATCTGGTGTGATGGCTCTGTCCCAAAAGATCAAGTTGTTTGCCGTGCTGGCATTGTGTCAGCTGTGTGGAATAGGTGAGTATTTTGGCGTACGTTACTGATGTGATCGAAATGTCGTAACGTTTGGAGTTAGTAGAGTCCCCGTCAGTAAGCACTAAGGTTATTAGCCCCCGTCAGTAAGCACTAAGGTTATTAGTTGCGGAGCTGATAGCGCTATTGCTGGCGTTATAGGAGAAAAGGAAGGCTAGTTATGCTGGGACATCAGGTGAGGTCGCCTTACTGAGGTCACCTTAAGCTGGTAGTGATTATTAGGTGATGGTATAGGATAGGATCTATGGAAGGGGAGGTGTGGGGGGTCCTATTAATCCGTAAGTGCACGAGGGTGACCTCTTTGTGAGGGCAAAACGCAAATCACATGTGCTGAATTTGACAAAGAATGTTATCCTAGCGGAATCAGTATAACTACCCACACTTGTGCTTCACTTTATAAAGGGTGGGGGGGGGGAGGATGGAGGGAATTGGCTTTCCCTCCCCTTCCATGGTGAGCCGTGTTCCTAAAGAGCTCCCTCCCCCTTAGTGTGAGATCAGGTGACAGGGAGGAGGTGGGGTAGTGTGAGATCAGGTGACAGGGAGGAGGTGGGGTAGTGTGAGATCAGGTGACTACTTCTGTGGACATGGCATGTTCTTAAGGATATTGCTGTCATGTGACAATTGCTCTGTGTCACATGATGTATCACTGCTTTACATGCAAACAGCAGCTAGCTGTGATGAGTTGTGGGTGTGGCAATAAACAACTGGTCATCATGGGATAGCCCCATACATATGCTTTCTGTGGTTATGAAGCCTCACTCCATCACTTCCTTCACTGTTAGCTTCCCAGTGATAAGTATGTTTATGTTGTGTCGTTAAGAATGTGTTTGAAAGCAAACAAATGAAGGGGCTTCTTAGTTTGCTGCTTAGTCAATTACTTCCTTTGTCCTCTCCTCCTCCCCCTCCCCCTCCACTGTGTCTTAGTGGGAAAAGGATTACTTGTTAAGCAATGTGCCGAATTAGTGAACCAGTTATTGAGTGTTCTGACATTATCTCTTTGAAGTCCTTTTTTTGCATGTAAAGATCACGTCTGGTGCGCTCCTAATAGAGAGGTGTACATTCTGGTGCGCTCCTAATAGAGAAGTGTACATTCTGGTGCGCTCCTAATAGAGAGGTGTACATTCTGGTGTGCTCCTAATAGAGAGGTGTACATTCTGGTGCGCTCCTAATAGAGAGGTGTACATTCTGGTGCGTTCCTAATAGAGAGGTGTACATTCTGGTGCGCTCCTAATAGAGAGGTGTACATTCTGGTGCGCTCCTAATAGAGAGGTGTACATTCCTAGGAAGTATTTTATTGTGCACACCCACAAGATAATTAGTTACCTCATCATGGCTTCAAACCTCCTGGGACAGCTGCTCCTTTTGTGATATCAAAGCCAGTACTGATGTGCTGATGTATAGTCTGTGACCCATGGCCTACCACACCCCCTGACCCGCCCCATGACCTACCACACCCCCTGACCCGCCCCATTACCTACCACACCCCCTGACCCGCCCCATGGCCTACCACACCCCCTGACCCGCCCCATGGCCTACCACACACCCTGACCTGCCCCATGGCCTACCACACCCCCTGACCCGCCCCATTACCTACCACACCCCCTGACCCGCCCCATGGCCTACCACACCCCCTGACCCGCCCCATGGCCTACCACACCCCCTGACCTGCCCCATGGCCTACCACACCCCCTGACCTGCCCCATGGCCTACCACACCCCCTGACCTGCCCCATGGCCTACCACACCCCCTGACCTGCCCCATGGCCTACCACACCCCCTGACCCTATAGCTGTCATTCATTTGATCAATGTATTATACTGTGGAAATTTTGGAAGCCATGGTGAAGGGGAGGAGCCATCATTGCAGCAGTAGCAATTTCCCCGTGTGCAGTATAATGTCATGTTTGGTTATGTTTGGTTATGTTTGGTTATGTTTGGTTTTGAGCAATAACAGAAAAATAGACATTTTTTACATGGCCTCCATGTCGTAACACCAACCACTTTTACAAAACAAAATTGCTTGTGCGGGGGGGGGGGGGTGGGGGTGCAATGAAAACTGTATGGACCCCATCATCCAATATTGCAGAGCTTTTGGAAAGGATTATGAATCTCTTTCAAAGCAAAAATCGGACTTAAAAAGATATGAGGGATTTTTAAAAGGGCTGTAGGGGGTGGTGCCCCCTGCTAAAATTACATTTTAGGAAAAATTAATCGTACTGTTTTAGCCCAGTAGTTCCCTAATTTGGTTAGCATAAATTATGATAGGCGTGGCAGGTTTAATCAATTGATTATTGCAAAAGGATTGCTTCTCCTGGGAAACCTGTTGCTAGCAGTATACACCACCATGCGTGTATCATAGTGTACACCACCATACATGTATCATAGTGTACACCACCATACATGTATCATAGTGTACACCACCATACATGTATCATAGTGTACACCACCATACATGTATCATAGTGTACACCACCATACATGTATCATAGTGTACACCACCATACATGTATCATAGTGTACACCACCATACATGTATCATAGTGTACACCACCATGCATGTATCATAGTGTACACCACCATACATGTATCATAGTGTACACCACCATACATGTATCATAGTGTACACCACCATGCATGTATCATAGTGTACACCACCATACATGTATCATAGTGTACACCACCATGCATGTATCATAGTGTACACCACCATACATGTATCATAGTGTACACCACCATGCATGTATCATAGTGTACACCACCATACATGTATCATAGTGTACACCACCATACATGTATCATAGTGTACACCACCATACATGTATCATAGTGTACACCACCATACATGTATCATAGTGTACACCACCATACATGTATCATAGTGTACACCACCATACATGTATCATAGTGTACACCACCATACATGTATCATAGTGTACACCACCATACATGTATCATAGTGTACACCACCATACATGTATCATAGTGTACACCACCATGCATGTATCATAGTGTACACCACCATACATGTATCATAGTGTACACCACCATACATGTATCATAGTGTACACCACCATACATGTATCATAGTGTACACCACCATACATGTATCATAGTGTACACCACCATACATGTATCATAGTGTACACCACCATACATGTATCATAGTGTACACCACCATACATGTATCATAGTGTACACCACCATACATGTATCATAGTGTACACCACCATGCATGTATCATAGTGTACACCACCATACATGTATCATAGTGTGTACACCACCATACATGTATCATAGTGTACACCACCATACATGTATCATAGTGTACACCACCATACATGTATCATAGTGTACACCACCATACATGTATCATAGTGTACACCACCATACGTGTATCATAGTGTACACCACCATACATGTATCATAGTGTACACCACCATGCATGTATCATAGTGTACACCACCATGCATGTATCATAGTGTACACCACCATACATGTATCATAGTGTACACCACCATACATGTATCATAGTGTACACCACCATGCATGTATCATAGTGTACACCACCATGCATGTATCATAGTGTACACCACCATACATGTATCATAGCGTACACCACCATACATGTATCATAGTGTACACCACCATACATGTATCATAGTGTACACCACCATGCATGTATCATAGTGTACACCACCATACATGTATCATAGTGTACACCACCATACGTGTATCATAGTGTACACCACCATACATGTATCATAGTGTACACCACCATACATGTATCATAGTGTACACCACCATACGTGTATCATAGTGTACACCACCATACATGTATCATAGAGTACACCACCATACATGTATCATAGTGTACACCACCATACATGTATCATAGTGTACACCACCATACAATCTGTATGAATCTATTTTGTACTGTATGGCCTATTCGTATTGTGTATGTTTTTCCATGGTAACATCTCTGGTCCCCATCCAGCTACCAGTCAGCAGTGTCTGTACAACTACACCATTGGTGCTGCCCTACCTGTCATCATCACACAGTCTGCACCTGTGTGTCTGATATGTCCACAAACCAGTGCCACTGAATGGGCCATTAGTGGTGGAGCTACCATTACTGGAGCAACTTACATACTGTATGTGGGGTCACCTGCTACCACTTTCAAGGATGGTCCATCAGTTGGGTGTTTTGCATCATCAACTCCCATAGCTGCAAGTTTCGGTATGTGAGTGGAATTGAACTGTCCAATCAAATACTCTTCAACTTGTAACCTTATCTCAGTTGCCATAGCTGCTCCAGTGATCCCTCAGGTGGTGACTTATGTGAATGAGACAGAGACATTCAACTTGACATGTTCCTCTGTGCTCACTTTATCTTCGTCAGTTGTTGCATTCTTTGGCCAATCATGGCTGAACCCTCTTGGGAACATCATATCAACCCAACCATCTGCTACAGTATCCAATGTTATCCGTACAGCAGCTGGTAACTACACATGTGTTACAAAGCTGAATGCAAATGCCAATGGAGTGGCCAATGTGACAGGCTCCATCCAGGTGGTAGTCTACTGTGAGTGACCGCCATATTGGAGGAACATTGTCACCATGTTCCTCATGTCCCCACAGACCCTCCCACCATCACATCATCACAGTCCACTGTCTACATGCCCCAGGGCCTCAGTGTTAAGCTGAACTGTACCTTTGATGGCCTCCCTGCCCCCGACATTGTCTGGACCCACCCCAATGGGAGTGTCCTCACCTCCTCCCAGGGTCGCTTCATCACCCAGTCCACCTCCACCTCTGCCACCCTCACCATATCATCCCTGGTGGGGGGAGGGGACACTGGGACCTACATGTGTAATGCTTCCAACTTTAGGGGCGTGTCCACCAGCACTGTGAGGCTGTTTGTGCAGGGTGAGTGTGGGAGTGGTTTGAGGGCATCTGTTATCAGATTATCTTCCCTCAAAATGGACACCATTGTCATGTCATGTTAGGCCATACTGTAATGTTGTGTTGTTTTTTAACCTCTACTCCTCCTCCCCAGTGCCTCCTGATTCTCCCTCCAATTTGGCGGTAACCAACATGGGTAACTCCTCCATCTCTCTGAGCTGGTCCATTGGGTTTGATGGCTACTCTAACCTGTCCAGTGTTGTCATCAGCTATGAGGTGGACAGGTACCCTCAGGATGGTACCAGGTCCCAGAACTTCTCCATGGGGACATCTGCTACCCTCACTGGTCTATATCCTTACTCCAACTACACCATCCATGTCAGACTGACCAATGCTCTTGGTCTGGTCAGTAATCCTACCAACATCACCTCAACCACCATGTCTTTGAGTGAGCCCCTGTTATTAATGTTACATTAATTTAACCCTTCTACCACCACAGGACCAGCAGCACCCACCATCACTAGCTTGGTGGCAGACAACTCCACCCAACTGACCATCACGTGGGCGGTAAGCTTATGATGTCATCCCTTCATCTATGCCCCTCCCCTAACACTCCCCTCTCCCTTATGATATAGACCAACCAAAAATGTTACATACTAGTCAATAACAGCCCTTTTAGTGAATAATGTGTCCTGTCCCACCAGGCCACACGCAACGCTAACACCACTGCTCCCTTGGCTAGCTGGACTGTTCGCTACACTTGTACATCTTCCTGGAGCACCAGCTGTCCTTCCAGTACCATCACATCCCTCCCTCCCTCCTCCTCCTCCCTCTCCATCCCTGTACCCTTGAAGGGTTCTAGCTACACATTTGTAGTGGAAGGAGTCAATGTTGCAGGCACTGGGGACCCATCGCCCCCGGCAACCAATCAGACATTAGTGGATCGTGAGTGATTTGTTTTGATAGTGGGCTTTTATTGGAACTCAGGACTGGTACTGAAGACCAGAGTGGGTGGAGCCTTATACCATTGCTTGCTCTGAAATACTAATAAGAGCACACCTGGGGGCGGAGCTAACTGACCAGAGGGGGAATGTCCTATCACAGCATTGTGTCATGCCTCCTCCCCCCTTCCCTCCCTCCTCCCCCCTTCCCTCCCTCCTCCCCCTTCCCTCCCTCCTCCTCCTCCCCCTTCCCTCCCTCCTCCCCCTCCTCTACAGCTCCAACGGCAGTTGTGAATGTGTTGGCTACTCCCATGACAACAACATCAGTCAACCTTACCTGGGCCCCCCCATCTGATAATGGAGGTCAGGCTATCCTCTACTACACCATCCAGTATGGCATTGTGGATCAGAACACCAACAGTGTCAACATGACCACCACTAGTGATACCAAAATACTGCTGACAGAGCTAGTGGAAAACTCTTTGTATCTGTGAGTGTGTGGGTAACAACATAATTTGTTCTTTTCATTGGAAAGTAGTTAAATGTTAATAATGGATTTTAATAACATGGGACAAAATGGCACTTTTACATATTAAAAAAGTTATTAAAATTTGTGTTATAATCACATCTTTCAAACATTATAATCTTCCAGCTTCCATATGTTAAGCTATACCATGTCTATTTTCCACCCTGGGGGACTTCCAAAGGGGGCAGTACCCCTAGGGGTTCTAAGTTATATATCTTTATGCACGAGTGTATATATCCTGTCACCTTGTATTAGGGTTAGGGTTAACTCTCATGTCACCATGTATTAGGGTTAGGGTTAACTCTCATGTCACCTTGTATTAGGGTTAGGGTTAACTCTCATGTCACCATGTATTAGGGTTAGGGTTAACTCTCATGTCACCATGTATTAGGGTTAGGGTTAACTCTCATGTCACTATGTATTAGGGTTAGGGTTAACTCTCATGTCACCATGTATTTGTCCTGTTCATTAAAATCACTCCACTTGGGCAATGCTGCCTCTGGTCACAAGTAATTCATATAGTGTACCTCTGTATGTGCGTAGTTTTCATTAAAAATATATAGTGAAGTGTTGCTTTCAGTAAAGGTTTCAACCAACATTTTCAGATTCAACATCACGGCTTACAATGGCCTCTACCTTGGTGTTGTGACCTCAGCAACGAGATTACTGATTGGTGAGGTGACCACACCCCTCATGACACTGTCTTTTTAACCCTGTACGTAAACCATTTATTTCCAAGGATATCCTATAAAGCCCAGTAGTATCCAGAGCTCTGCTGTGACTGACACCTATGCCAACATATCATGGCTTCTGCAGACCCCTGCTGGGTTTATAGATAACTTCTATGTCAGCTACAGACCTACCTCCAGTAATAACTGGATGACGGCTACCACATCCCTACCCAACAACACAAGGAGCTACCAG
Organism: Eunapius fragilis; assembly: GCA_963681505.1. Lineage (NCBI taxonomy): Eukaryota > Metazoa > Porifera > Demospongiae > Spongillida > Spongillidae > Eunapius > Eunapius fragilis. The sequence continues at coordinate 14,512,781 of OY811973.1, read as the reverse complement.
CTGACTGGGTTGACCCCTGGTACTGCCTATGATGTGGGTGTGGCCACAAAGAATGCCCTTGTGAATCCTTCCAACTACACTACCACCACCTTCACCACAGCAGGTGAGGTGACATCCATATATGGTATGGTGTGCTCCTATCCTGCCCCTCCCCCTCCAGCTGTGCCCTCTCGGACTGGACCTCCCACAGCAACCATCTATGCTGGGATACCATTCAACATAACCTGTAACCTTCAGCCTGGGTACCCGGTGACATGGAGCAGAGTTGGGTCCCCCCTCCCATCTAATACCACCATGAGAGGGAATGCCTTGGTCTTCACCAACCCCCAGCCTGCAGATAGTGGCAGCTATGTGTGTGGATATGTTGGCTCAAGTGCTAAGTCTACACCTCTTACCATCACCATCGAGTCATGTGAGGGAACAATATTTCCCCCATCACTTTTATATACCCCTCCCCTCCCATTACAGTCACCCCATCAGTGACATCATCTTCCTCTGGCTCTGTTACCAGTGGTACCTCCTTCACACTCACCTGTGATGTTGGGAATGGGTACTCGACCACTGTGGTGTGGTCAAAGGATGGCTCCACCTCCCTCCCCCAAAGTGCCATGGTTAATGGTAGCTCTCTGGTGTTCACCAACCCCCAACCGGGGGACAGTGGTAGTTATGTCTGTAGCTTCTTAGGGTCCACTGGTCCCAGCTCTCTCGCTTTTGTGGTCTCCATTAATGGTGAGGGTGTGCAGGATGAGGTAATGGGGTGTGGTCCAGTGGCATGATGGACTGGGGAGGAGAGTTTTTGGTGATGCATTTAAATTGCTATCTAACCTTCTCCCCATCCCTCCTCCCCATCCCCAGATGACATCACTATGGTCATTATTATAGTAGTGGTGGTAGGGGGTGTGGCCCTTCTCCTCCTCATCCTGGCTATCTTTGTGGTATTCTGCTATTGTTGCTACTGTCGCAATAACTCTGGATCATACTCCAATAACAAAGGTATGTGGAGGGTGTGGTCACGTGTGGAGGGAATGTCATGTGATGTAATGTTATTACTGATATATCCCCCAACCATATATGGATTCATACATACACGGTTAATTATTAACGTGGGTAGACTGATATCATAATGACTTGCCATTTCTTAAAACCATCCAAAATTTATTATTGGGCTTTTAGTTGAGTATGTAAGGTCACCTCCCTTGTGCTCTGCCTCATACAATCACTATTCCATCACGTCCACACATTCAGTACACACCACCAGCATTAGTCCATCACATCCATACATTCAGTACACACCACCAGCACTAGTCCATCACATCCACACATTCAGTACACACCACCAGCACTAGCCCATCACGTCCACACATTCAGTACACACCACCAGCACTAGCCCATCACATCCATACATTCAGTACACACCACTAGCACTAGCCCATCACATCCATACATTCAGTACACACCACTAGCACTAGCCCATCACATCCATACATTCAGTACACACCACTAGCACTAGCCCATCACATCCATACATTCAGTACACACCACTAGCACTAGCCCATCACATCCATACATTCAGTACACACCACCAGCACTAGCCCATCACATCCACACATTCAGTACACACCACCAGCACTGGCCATAGATCAGTCATGAGCCATAACCCTTGTACCACCATGATGACCAGACATGAGCCGTTATGTGTCAGCTGCTTTGTACCATTCTTTCAAGCACACCTGCATGTTCATAATGTGGTGAAAAAAGCTGGCTAGATCTGCCAGTGGTCCTGCACAATACGCCTAGACTGATTCTAAAACTCCTCATATATCATGTGCATGCAGCTGAAAACCATTCTACAAGATCCCCCTGCTCATTCCCCCACACCCCTAAGTTCCCACACCATCATCCTCACCAATCTACATGTTCATGCACCTTGCATGACAACACATACACATGTAGGCCACACCTCCATATTCTGCTGGGAACATATTTTCTGTCTAATTTGTTCCTCATAAAAAGAAAAACGTATTAGTATGCCAGATGTGTTCTGTCATCCATATAATGCTCACCCATACATTTAATGGCTTCGGTATGTCATTGCTTAGGGTTAGGATTAGGGTTAGGGTGGCGTTTAGTGTTCCCCTCACCATATGCCCCACCCCCTCTCTATGTTATTAATAATCCTGTACCCTTTTTCAACCATGCAGAAGGTGCAAACACATGATTGGTACACAAACACACATGGTTATGGAGATTTATACTTTTTAAAAACAGGGTTAGGGATTAGGATGTTAGTAACAATATCAAAGATAAGGGTGCTATGTATGGGCCCTTTGGGGGCAGCAATATTCATAATGACAAATGTATTGTGGGTGCTACGTGCTTGTGATTATCATCTGTCCTCCCCTCTGCTGTCCTTATGTCATAATGATGTCATCGGATGCTATAGTCAACAACAAAACAAGCAAGTGAGTACCATACCCATATATGGTAACTTGACATCCTCTGTACAATGACTGGTTTATATTTCCTGACTCCTCCCACATCCTGTAACCATCTCTCCTTATCTAGATGGACTGCACCTGTGGAAACCACCAAATCAAAGACACTTCCTGCTGCGACTACAGACTCCACCCAACAGCCACGCCAACACCTACAATCCTTCCACACACCAGCTAAGGTAACCATGACAACACTTGGTGCCGTTTAGTCACATGACATCCCTTCACAGCCGGCCGGCACCCTAATGCACCAAGGGGCCATCACTGATGAGCTCCCAGAGAGCTACAATGCAGCTACAACCTTTGGTACAGCAAACAGGCAGTCCTCCCAAACAGCCATCCCTCCTGCTTACAAAGACATGGAGCAAACACAATATGCAGCTCTCTCCTTCCAGAGTGGAACTCAACCTCCCAAGGGAGGCGAGGCCAAGGGCGTGGCCAGAAGCAGTGCTGATGACTTTGTGACATACTCTGCAGTTACAACTACAACAAAAGGGCCTGAGGGGCTTAACCTCCTCCCCAATGAGGAGCGTTACACAAGTGCCAGCCCTGAAGTAGGGCCTGCTACCAGCATGGTGTGATAGAGGGGGGAACACTTATAAATTAATCAAAGACATAAGGTGTGTACGTGTGAGCATATTATTTCTACATGTCCCTGCTCTCTCTCCATCTTCACTAGCTTATGTTTCCTGTGTTCAGTACTTGAATGGTGCAAATATGTATATAAGGTTTTTGGGTGTGATCATTGGGAGTTAAGCATGGTGTGTTGTGGGTGTGGCACAGCCGTTGGTTATACCTCTGGATCACCTCCCTTCACCTTGAAAAAGTAAATAATCTGAAGTAATGGGATGGGTTCGTGCCAGAATGGATTTTGCCATTTTACGTGCAACAAACCTTTGCTTGCGTGGACCCAGGGTTAAATGGAGAAGTGGACATGACATGGATGATGGAGCTGGCCTCCTCCATTTTCCTCACTGATGTGATTTTATTATTTTCCAAAAGTGTTCATTTCAATGCAACTATTATATATATAATAATAATAATAAATTATATATAATAATTATAATTATAACTTGTCCACTTAGCAAGAACTACACCAACAACACTTGTTTCTGAGGCCTTTCAGCAGTTCGACTCTGATGTTAAGCATTGTCTTTCATCATGCATAGCCAATGGAATTTCAGATTCAGCATTGCATCAAGCACAAATCAGTTTATCCAGAGGTGGTCTTGGCCTTCGGTCTCTTTCAAAGCATTCTTGTGCGGCATTCATTGCCTCTTTCTGCTCTTCTGGGTTTGCGGCATCAGACAATTCTCACCTTATTCAAGCAGTTGCTCATTTTAATAGTCTGGTCTCTCAAAGTGATGCAACTACAGAGACATCTCTGGTTGCCTCTCCACCAAGTCAAAGATCTTTGTCCTTAAAGCTAGACCATTTTGATTTTGAGCTTCTTTTTGACCAATCTTCACTGGCCGATAAAGCACGTTTGCTTTCGGTATCAGCACCTCATGCTGCTTCATGGCTTCTGTCATTCCTTCTGTTGGCTTGGGTTTGCACTTGGATCCTGATGAATGTCGGACGGCTGTAAAGTGGGGCTTGGCATGGAGACTTCTTATGCCTCCAATTGTGTTCTCTGCCCTGATAGTGCCCTTGACCCTCTTGGCCATCACGCAGCAACTTGCAAACGTGGTGGTGATGCTGTCCTCAGGCTATAATTATATATAATTATAATTATAATATAATTTTTATATATATATGGGACAGGGTCTGAGAAAATTTCGTATCGCTATATGGGACAGTGTCCAGCCAAATCACCCTTCTGGCTAGTTTTTCAAGTTTTCAAATTTTTAGATTTTCATTGAACACCCATAAGCTTCTGTCAAATGGTCCTTACGCATCCTAAATCGGACTATCCATCACAAAGTTATTAGGCACTGAATTTATAATTAGCCATACATTTCAATGCGAACGTTACTTTTCTTTTGCTTGTTCTGGAAATTTTGAAAAAGTACCATAAGGGTGATTTAGCTGGACACTGTCCCATATATATATAAAGTTATAAAAATGATGCACTTTGAAATCGCTACATCTCCCGAACCGTAAATGCTATTGACTTCCTATTTTCAACACTTCATACTACATCATTTCTCTCTGGTAAAATAAATTTTGGGCTCTTGCATTAGCTTCGTACCAGTGTTGCAACGTCCGATACTCCTTGGGGTTCAAATTGGCCATATCTTTCGGCAGGACATCTCAATTAACTTCAAATTCGGTTTATACGCAGAGGGGTCCTGTACCTATCGATTTGTCCTGTTCGTTAATTTTTACTTGATCCGTTACGGAGATACAGCTGTGCAAAGTAATTGCACATTTCTCGTTCATTTCGCGCCATTAACCTACTCCAACCTGGTTCCCGCTACTCCGAGCACATGAATATACAATAACCTCCCGTGCCCATGCCACTACATGTACAACTGAAGTACCACCGTTAATATACGTTCTTACAAACGTCAGTGGTTCTCTTCTATAACGAACAAGATTCGTTAAGCGATCAAAATGCGTGGGATTCAGCTACCATCACCATACAAAACACGGTACGTACTATCAGTACCGATACGCGCGCACAACAATATGTGTCCCTGTCGATTCGGTCATACTCTTTGGGTGCCACTCATTGCGTGGCCATTTATAGGCTCACAACCTATAACAGTACGTCAGAGCCATGAGATATAGTGCACGGTGTATCAGCTAGGCTATGGGAGAGGCGTGGTCGATTTAAAGACACATGCAGTGCAGCTAGGCTGGAACGCATGTAACCCTTCCTTATTGTCGGGATTTGCGTTCTGCTGGCACATATATTTTAAACGCCCACCGTTTTTCATTTCATCTGCATGGCTGGCACACACACACACCCATGAACCAACACATACACACGTCTCACGTCACACTTATACACACTCTTTCCACTATTCTTTCCCCTTGCTGTACACCCTGTAAATTGCTATGTGCTACATGGAATCACTCATAAGCTTTGTCTATTTGAACTTTTTTTGGTTACAGTGCTTTTACTGGCTTCCCGGGTGAAAAAATACGCGTAGTAACGCGTTATTACGCGTGAAAATGGGACATATATAACGCCAAAACACGCGATTTTCAAGATGATTATCTCCTTGATTGTGCAATACAAAAGAGTTGAATTTTGCCTATACACAAAGCGGTCCAGTGTGTATAAAGTTCCAAAGACTGGTTGGTTTGGCATGCATCGCTCCGATGATATTCACATTCAATGTACTAGCTTAATTTCGCGGGCTTTTGTATACTTTCCCGCGAAATCAAGTTCGTACTTGAATGTGAATATCTTCGGAACGATGCATGCCAAACCAACCAGTCTTTGGAACTTTATACACACTGGACCGCTTTGTGTATAGGCAAAATTCAACTCTATTGTATTGCACAATCAAGGAGATAATCATCTTGAAAATCGCGTGTTTTGGCGTTATTTATGTCCCATTTTCACGCGTTATAACGCGTTATTACGTGTATTTTTTCACCCGGGTTACTATCCAACTATTTATATTCTGACTGATGTGTTTTTCACGTGTGTAACTGGATTGTGTGTTTTATACACCGTGGTATAGGAGCATGGGAGCCATGGGGGCAAAGGCCCCAACAATTTTTTCAGAGGAAGGCCCCCCTCCCAACCCCTCCCCCCATTGGTTGTATGTACTGGGTTAATGTGTTGTATGTACTGGACTATTTGTTCCTGTCTCACCGTACCTGCCACATCATGACGTACCATGCCTCATGTCCCATATTCCATTACATGCATCCATTTACACACTCACACACTAATACAGACACAAATCACTATAAACGCTGAAGATATGAGTGTGTACCATTGAGAGGTTTAAAAAGACATAGGACGTACTATTTATTACCTTCCTTTGTTATATAAAATTTCCAGGGCCCTGATCTTTATCTTTAGGGATAAAGCAGGGATAAATATTCCTGCCGGCTTATATACAAAAGTAGGTTTAAAGAGTGGTAATATCACAAAAGATAAATAGCACAGATTCCCAGAAAAGGCCCATGTATAATGCTATACATACACACACACACACATACACGTACACACACACACACACAAACCAGTGCTACTTAGAATTAGTGGTTCTGGTGGGTATGACTGTCAGTTTGCTATGACCAGATGCAAAGCCACCCATGGAAGTCACCCATTGAATGTTGATTTACATCAGATGGTGGCAAATATATAGGCTAATACCTTTGTGTTTAGGACTCTGCCATTAATGAGACATATGAATTTTTTTTTTTGATCTGGGGCAGTGCCGCTTCCAAACATGTTACAGACCTGTGAGTTCCATAGGCTTTTGCATTTGGTCATATGTGTAGCAAACATGACAGTCATCCTCACCAGAACCACTAATCCTAAGTAGCATTGGAATTTCCGTATGTGTGTGTGTGTGTGTGTGTGTTTGTGTGTGTGAGTGAGTAAGAGTGTTTGTGTGTGTAGCATTGGAACCTTTCTTTCTTGGAGGATGTGCAATATATTTTTGTAATGTCTGACAAGGATTGTACGGTACGTACTACCAGTACTGATACGCGCGTATAACATCATGTAGAAATCATGTCCCTGTCGATTCGGTCATACTCTTTGGGTGCCACTCATTGCGTGGCCATTTATAGGCTCACAACCTATAACAGTACGTCAGAGCCATGAGATATAGTGCATGGTGTATCAGCTAGGCTATGGGAGAGGCGTGGTCGAATTAAAGATACATGCAGCGCAGCTAGGCTGGAACACATGTAACCCTTCCTTATTGTCGGGATTTGCAATGGCTGGCACACACACACCCATGAACCACACCCATGAACATACACATGTCTCATGTCATGACTATTCACATTCTTTCCACCATAAGACACTACTCTTTTCCCCTTGCTGTAAACCCTGTAAATTGTTATGTTATGTGCTACAAGGATTCACTCATATGCTTTGTCAATTTGAACTTTTTTTTCTATGTCTTTCGGTTACAGTGCTTTCACTGGCCTAATATACAACCTCTTTCTCAACTATTTATATTCAGATTCATTCTTTTTATGTTTGGTCCTACATGTGCAAATATTCCATTACCTTCTATTTCTTTAGTGGTCATAATTGTATCAGCACAATATGGTAGTATGTCTTGTCAGACTCATGCCCACCACTGTATGCTCATATCCCATGGCCTCCTCTACATGTTCATGTCCAAAGGCCTCCATGTCACTGATGTGTTTTTCTTGCATGTAACTGGACTGTGTGTTGCATGTATTAGGCTGGTGTCAGTGGGGTAGGAAGCACGGGGGCCGTGGGGGCAAATGCCATGATCATGCCCTAAACTTGCACATCGCCAGCAACATTATTAGTTGTTCAGTTTCTATTGTATTATTATACTGACCCTCCTATTTTAATTTTAAATTGTGTGTGTTATATCAACTGTCCGTTTAATTACTTCCAATTTTGCACCCCTTTTTATGGCATGTGATGTCCCATAAAGCATGTCCCATTTCCCTAAATGGGAGGGGGTAGGGGGTGGTCAGATTGGCACAGTGGTTACATCGGTGTAATCACAGTGCTTGGTCAGTGGTTCAAACCACGCCAAGGTACACATTTCTTCAAACCACGCCAAGGTACACATTTCAACAGCATCTTTGAATATACACAAACTGCAAGGTCAACGAATATACACAAAATGCAAGGTCAACGCAACATACACTCCACCATGAGTGGCTAACTAGGACCCACAAGGACCCACATACCTAAAGCAGGCCTCCCAGCCCAATGCATATGAATCCCAATAAAATATAAAGCAAAGCGATCATTAGCGATATAATGAGCAACTCATTAAAAAATTAGTGTAATTGGGAGTATGTTATTTTTGCTGCTATAATTGTCGATACATATATATATAAATATATATATTAACATTATTATATGCAAAATCTGCATTGCTTTTTGTTGCATGTGCTAGCATCTATGATACAGAGCAAGTTACTGTACAAAATCTGGTAGAGACCCTATAGAAATCTCCATTTGAAGTGCTAAATTATTCAAATGGTTGCATTTTATAAACTAAACTGACTTGGGGTATACAAATATGCAGCAATTGAGTGTAGTTGAAGGGAAAATATATAAGGATATGAGATGGTGATGGTTTGAGGGTGGTCCTGTTTCATGTGAAATGACACCCCAACAACCATAGGTCTCTATTGCCAAGGGGATGTAGACCCAACCTAGCTCTCTGCACTTCTGATTGTTGGTCGTATGTTTGCGAGCTTCGGCATTACCAGCTGCTGATGCACCTGTAGCTCCGGCTTTGTTCAATGTCTCGGAGTTAAGCTTAGAGACTACAGTTAAATCAAAAGCAGCTGGCTTGCAAGTCAACCAGGATGTCCGCTGGCCAGCTATTTGTACCATCACCTCAGACCCGTGACCTACTTCAAGTTGCCCACCCAGCCGAGCCCTATGACAGAATTAGGCAAAAACATCCCTCAGGGCATTGTGGCACACAACAACATCACCACCCTCACGGCATGATGCCCCAGAGGATCCATGGCCAGCTGGTGGTCAGGGCAGTGAGGGCAATGTACCTGTGAGGATGTGTACATTCGAAGTCACCGTTTTAAGATCAAGCTAAGAATAAGTCAATAACAGATGGGCACGGTTGGCTGGAGATGAGATGAGGGTACAAGTGGTCAAATTGATTGTCATGAAACCTGGCTAGTAAAGTTTTTTTTTTGAACCTAGTGTAGTGGAACGTAGATCCTGATCTCAATATAGCAATGACAACTGATAATATCCTGATCTCTTTAGCAATGCAGATACAATATATTATACTTACATGTCACACACCAAAAGGAGGGGTTCACAAATTTGGTGCATGCATGTGTCACACACAACTAATGATAACCTGTACGAACCCCTGTAATAACAATCATCGCCTCCCAGAATTAAAGGATCATATGCGTTAGAATTGCAGTAGACAAATGCATGGTATCAACAGACCAGTATGCAGTATGCATGTATTGGACTGGTGTCAGTGGGGTAGGAAGCACGGGGGTCGTGGGGGCAAATGTCACAATACGTTTGTCAGAGGCCCCCATGAGGCTCCACTATACATGTCCCATATACCATTAACTGTACTCAAATTCAGACTGTGCTTCATTGGGAGGGTTTTAAAGACTCCTCTATTTCAGCTGATAGTGGTCATGAAAGAGTTGGAATGATGTGGGAGGGGGGGGTGGGGGGGGGGGGGGATGGGCTCAAATGTCATGTCCCCATCAAGGTGCTCTTGTATATATAGCTGCATACTAGTCCTGAAGCTTCATCTCTGTTGTGTACCAACTCAGTGCTGCCTGTATACCCATTGGGTAAATAGAAGCCATGTCAGTGAATGCTCTGTATAAACTGTACAGTGGCCCAGTCTTTCCAAATCTTTGAGATAGGCTAGCCACTGCCACTTATGCAAGGCTTCCTAAGTAGCTTGCACAAAAAATAAAATCCTCAGAGAAAGAAAGGTACCAATGCTACAAGCACACACACACACACACACACACACACACACACACACACACACACACACACACACACACACACACACATACACACACACACACACACACACACACACACACACAATGGTGGTCTTGAAAAAGCTTAGCAAGCTGTATCCGGACCTCCACCAGTGGACACTAAGCTAGCCCCTTTATGTTGGGACACCCATGGCACTACAAGGCCACCAATGGATGCATGTTACTTGCTCCTCCACATCAGGGCTTCCATCCCCACCAGTAGACACCTCTTTCACATGGGATTTCCCACCCACTTCACAGCAGGTGCCCCTTGCTCCTCCACATCAGGGCACCCCCTCTTCCATAGATGTCACACTTCTACGTAGGGATCTCCTTCCCCCTTTTTACCATTCCATCCAGGAGACCCCCCCCCCTCCTCCTCCACACAGTATACCCCTCCTAAACTGTGTAACACCAAATGGTCTTATTTCAAAATACACTAAATTTGTTATGTTCTATCTCATGAAGAAAAAGAACTGATGGAACAAGTAAAAAAAAAAACATTCTTTGTGAGAAAGTTGGTATATATGATTTTAAAAAGGCAATATAGGTGTAAAAAGGAAATATGTAATAGCCCTATATTTAGCACATTTGTAGGACATTGTGTTGTTGAACTGTGTGAGCATTACATTTCCCTTTAGTAGACCCTTGTTTCCTTCGTTTTGCCTTCCAATCCTATATGCCATCAACTTTCTCATAGAGAATGTCTTTATTACTTGTATGCAAGGCTTCCATCTCTAGGTGAGCAGATGAAGAAGAACCTTGTCAACACATTACAAAAATAAATTGCAAAGAAAGATTCCAATGCTACGTAGACATACATACACTCACATACACAAATACACACACATACACACACGCATACACACACACAAACACATACGGAAATTCCAATGCTACTTAGGATTAGTGGTTCTGGTGAGGATGACTGTCATGTTTGCTACACATATGATCAAATGCAAAAGCCTATGGAACTCACAGGTCTGTAACATGTTTGGAAGCGGCACTGCCCCAGATAAAAAAAAAAATTCATAAAATATGACACCAACTGCTCTGATCCTCGGGTGGGTATGTGACCATATGTCTCTTAATGGCAGAGTCCTAAACACAAAGGCATTAGCCTATATATTTGCCACCATCTCGTGTAAATCAACATTCCATGGGTGACTTCCATGGGTGGCTTTGCATCTGGTCATAGCAAACTGACATTCATACCCACCAGAACCACTAATTCTAAGTAGCACTGGTTTGTGTGTGTGTGTGTGTATAAGTGTATGTGTGTGCATGTGTGAGTGTGTGTGTGTGTGTGTGTGTGTGTGTGTGTATGTATAGCATTATACATGGGCCTTTTCTGGGAATCTGTGCTATTTATCTTTTGTGATATTACCACTCTTTAAACCTACTTTTGTATATAAGCCGGCAGGAATATTTATCCCTGCTTTATCCCTAAAGATAAAGATCAGGGCCCTGGAAATTTTATATAACAAAGGAAGGTAATAAATAGTACGTCCTATGTCTTTTTAAACCTCTCAATGGTACACACTCATATCTTCAGCGTTTATAGTGATTTGTGTCTGTATTAGTGTGTGAGTGTGTAAATGGATGCATGTAATGGAATATGGGACATGAGGCATGGTACGTCATGATGTGGCAGGTACGGTGAGACAGGAACAAATAGTCCAGTACATACAACACATTAACCCAGTACATACAACCAATGGGGGGAGGGGTTGGGAGGGGGGCCTTCCTCTGAAAAAATTGTTGGGGCCTTTGCCCCCATGGCTCCCATGCTCCTATACCACGGTGTATAAAACACACAATCCAGTTACACACGTGAAAAACACATCAGTCAGAATATAAATAGTTGGATAGTAAGCCAGTAAAAGCACTGTAACCAAAAAAAGTTCAAATAGACAAAGCTTATGAGTGATTCCATGTAGCACATAGCAATTTACAGGGTGTACAGCAAGGGGAAAGAATAGTGGAAAGAGTGTGTATAAGTGTGACGTGAGACGTGTGTATGTGTTGGTTCATGGGTGTGTGTGTGTGCCAGCCATGCAGATGAAATGAAAAACGGTGGGCGTTTAAAATATATGTGCCAGCAGAACGCAAATCCCGACAATAAGGAAGGGTTACATGCGTTCCAGCCTAGCTGCGCTGCATGTGTCTTTAAATCGACCACGCCTCTCCCATAGCCTAGCTGATACACCGTGCACTATATCTCATGGCTCTGACGTACTGTTATAGGTTGTGAGCCTATAAATGGCCACGCAATGAGTGGCACCCAAAGAGTATGACCGAATCGACAGGGACACATATTGTTGTGCGCGCGTATCGGTACTGATAGTACGTACCGTGTTTTGTATGGTGATGGTAGCTGAATCCTACGCATTTTGATCGCTTAACGAATCTTGTTCGTTATAGAAGAGAACCACTGACGTTTGTAAGAACGTATATCAACGGTGGTACTTCAGTTGTACATGTAGTGGCATGGGCACGGGAGGTTATTGTATATTCATGTACTCTGAGTAGCGGGAACGAGGTTGAAGTAGGTTAATGGCGCGAAATGAACGAGAAATGTGCAATTACTTTGCACAGCTGTATCTCCGTAACGGATCAAGTAAAAATTAACGAACAGGACAAATCGATAGGTACAGCACCCCTCTGCGTATAAACCGAATTTGAAGTTAATTGAGATGTCCTGCCGAAGGATATGGCCAGTTTGAACCCCAAGGGGTATCGGACGTTGCAACACTGGCACGAAGCTAATGCAAGAGCCCAAAATTTATTTTACCAGAGAGAAATGATGTAGTATGAAGTGTTGAAAATAGGAAGTCAATAGCATTTACGGTTCGGGAGATGTAGCGATTTTAAAGTGAATCATTTTTATAACTTTTATGTATATATAGCGATACGACATTTTCTCAGACCCTGTCCCATATAGGTCTAAAGGCGTTTCTTCACTAGCAAAGGCAAACCGGATCGATCCGCATTGTGGTCAATGAATTTAATCAGTGTATATGGATCAATGTACTCACTGATTAAATTCATTGGCCACAATGCGGATCGATCCGGTTTGCCTTTGCTAGTGAAGAAACGCCTTAAGTGTATGTTGTGTACTGTATTGTGTTCGATTATGTTGTTTAAATAGTTCTCTTCGATAAAGGGTAAAGGATTTCAAGACAATTGAATGCAACAGACCATTATCTGAACCTGCGGCAGCAGGTTCAATATAGGATTGATTGAGGGTTGATGAATGTCATTAATAAAACTTCACTAGCGTCTGGAGGGACAACGGAGAAACGGATCGCTTATCTCTTTGTCGCGGCGGAATGAGAGCACAACGATCTACAGTTCTACGTTTGTTCCGTGTCATAAAACGGTGTGGTTATAGAGAAACAAACAATTTCCTGTTTCTCGTGCCCAGTCCTAAAATAATTCTCCATCGTCGTCGTCTTCTTCTTCTTCTTAGGAAGGTATAACTCGAGCTACGAACGGTTTTGGAGGACGGGAATAGTACCAATCGCTTCGAAATTTACCGGCACGTTATCCTTACATGTCATATAGACATACATATATCAAGTTCTATTTATTAATAATTTTAGGCAGTTATAAATACTCTAACCTGCACTAACTTTATTTGGTGTTCCACTTTGGCTAATAGTGAAGTTCTTTTTCTAAAAATGCAAAAGAAGAGATCTAAGCAACGAGCGGAATACCTCCAAAAGCAATACGAGAACAAAGCTAAAGCCCGAGCGCTCTACAAGGCAAATCCCCCCCCAAAAGAAGGCCTCTGTACGCGACAACTGCAAGGCCGATCCAGAAAAGAAGGCCTCTGTACGCGACAACTGCAAGGCCGATCCAGAAAAGAAGGCCTCTGTACGCGACAGCTACAAGGCCGATCCCGAAATGAAGAAGGCCTCTGTACGCGACAGCTACAAGGCCGATATTGAATCTAAGCGATCTGCTAAAAGGTGGCGATACGAAGAGGACCCCAAGGAGAACCGTGCTGCTCAAAGGCGGCGATATGAAGAACCTCGAGGAGAACCGTGCTGCTCAAAGGCGGTGATATGAAGAACCTCGAGGAGAACCGTGCTGCTAAAACTAAAGGCGGCGATATGAAGAGGACCTTGAGGAGAACCGTGCTGCTAAAAGGCGGCGGTATGAAGAGGACCTCGAGGGAAATCGCGCTGCTAAAAGGGAGAAATATCAGCTACCATTAAGCATCTGAAAGGAGTCGGTATTGGAATGATCCCGCTGCCCGATTGGCTAAATGTGCTGCCGAGAGGACGCGGTACCGCAGGGGTCACAGAACTACCACTACCACCCAAAGGTATGTTATGGCATGTTGTTTTAACATTAAAAAGCTGTGCATGCAACATTTGTACAGCATAGTCGGGCGGCCCTACTACCGCGTTTGGTCGGGTTTGTCATACACCCTACTACCTGTAGGTAGTAGGGCCCGCCCGACTATGTACACCACGGATCTGCACAAAACCATTCACTTCACATGCATGGTGGCTCAACTGTGTGTACAGTATTGTCTATTGTTTTAATCTGATAAAGCTTCCTTATCTGAAGACTTCCTAGTCTAGCCATGTACTGTGAATGTTGCAACTGTATGAATATAGTTACAGTTGCAAGGGCTGAGAACTAAATAGCTGCAAGAAAATTTCTGCAACTATATCCTTTTCCCATATAGCTACTCCTTGTATGAACCCAAATCTCATGCACCAATGGAGTATAATGGTAGTCTTGAAAAAGCTACTCCTAGGGGTAGTGATCTGCCTGTGCAGCAGTAAATAAGATAAGATATTTTAATACTACTCTATGTGCATGTGTAAAGGCTTTGCACTTTGCTTTAAAAAATAAAGAAGTAAAAATTTAATCATACTCTCTGTTACGTATATGTAGATGGCTGACGACCTTTGCGAGTTTTTCACCAACGAGGGGTCGGAGGAGGAAGAGTATATTCATCCTCCAACTCCTCTCCCCTTCACCCCATCACCTCCAGAAGCCCCGCTTCTGCCACCACCACCAGCAGCACTGCCCACACCACTACCAGCAGCTACTCCCGCCGGCACCACCAGCGCTGCCCCCACCGGCGCTCCTGCCTGCACCATCAGCCCTGCCCCCACCATCAGCCCTGCCCCCACCACCAGCAGTACTATTAAAGTTATTTGTTCTTGCATTAAGAGATAAAGGGGATCATCCATCCTCTTCCTACATTTGATTATTGACTATGATACTGCTATGACAGGGTGAAAAAAAACTTATGAAACAAGTAAAAAAAACATTCTCTAACGAGAGAGTTGTTGGTATATAGGATTGACCAATGGTGGTGTAAAAAGCATGGAAACAAGAGTGACAGAAATATTATTGGAAAATTGAAATAGGCCTATATTTAGCACACAATACAACACACATGCCTGAATAATGGGCTAAATATAGGCCTATTTCAATTTTCCAATAATATTTCTGTCACTCTTGTTTCCATGCTTTTTACACCACCATTGGTCAATCCTATATACCAACAACTCTCTCGTTAGAGAATGTTTTTTTTACTTGTTATAAGAATGAGCTACGCCATCTAATATTTGTATCCTTGCAAATATAGATTCGCGCTTTTCACCACTTGCCTTGGAATCTATAAAGTATTTTTTATATCACGAACTTAATTATTTACTGTACACGGTTATAGTAGATATATACGCAGACATAGGTCGTGATACCGCCTTCTCGAAGCTGTCCACTTTTCCCGGGACTGGCATGGCCGTAGTCAAATTAATTATCCTAACAATTCGGAGGTGGCTATTAATTATATCCAATGATGTATAGAAAGAAATCACCTAGCAGGGGGAGGGGGTGTGCCCACTCCCGCGCGAAGCGCAGAAGCTCCGCAGTGTTCTATTGCTCTATGGAAACGGCAATAATCAAATGTATTATTTCGGATTCTCGAGTGTCCGGGATTGTACATTCGATCTTTGTAATTTTATTCATGAACGAAGTCGAACGGAATATGTTTCGTTTGACTCCTGTTGCTCATGAATAATGGTTTTCAGATCGAATGTATTATTCCGGATATTCGCGAATCCGGAATATTTCATCCTTGGATATCCGGACGCTATGAATAATGGTTTCCGTATGCTGGAGAAATATTCGGGATACTCGAGTATTATTCGTTCTTCATGAATAACGTTACAAAGATCGAGTGTATTATTCCGGATACTCGAGAATCCGGAATAATAATAAAAGCGGCTCCCCATCCCATAGGCCGGAACTTATTTTCACCTCTTCTGACGTAATGCATGGTGAATCTCATCCTAATGCGGATTAACGGTATTCTGCCAATGTTATAATCTATGATCGGGCCATGCCTTCGATAGACAAGTACTGGAGAAATACGTTGGTCCTATTCCAATTGAAAGTAAATAAATGCAATTCATACTTTTACGAATAATACTATGTTTACACGAGCCCAGGATGGCACGCATGGTTCAGCACGACACGGTACGGCGCGAATAATGAGTGCCGTTTACACGCGCGTTTGAGGTTTGTGGCGTAAATTCATAACTAATAGCTACATATAATATTACGTAAAATAAAAAATGGAGGATGTTATGTTTACAAAGTTGTTGTTCCGTAAAATCGAGAGAACCAGGCAACGAAGAAGAAAAAAAGCCATCATGGCTTATCGAAACGTGCATATTATTGTTTTAAAGTCAGTGTCGACAACATCAAAGTACTCCCAGATGGATTAAACCCCTTCACCAGTGCGTCCACGCTTATCCTTCACCTTTTTATAGTCTCCTCTGATTTTCTTTATCTTATCTCTAAATTGCACACCGGAACGTTTGAAGCCCCCCTTCTCCATTTCATCGCTGATTTTTTCAAAGACCACTTTGTTCCTTTTGCACCCTTCCAGCTGTGCCTGTATGTTTCCCTCTCCCCAAATATTTATAAGCTGGTAGGTCTCCTGCCATTCGCCATTTTTTGTACTTGTCTATGGTAACAGGCTACTACATGTACGCATGCTCAATTGTTATCACATCACCATCTACCACGATCGAACCGTGCCGTGCCGGCCAGCACGGATATTGCAACCGTGCTGGCTCGGCACGGCGCGGTTTTGTCAGTGTTTACATTTGTATTTTTACCGAACCGTGCCGTACCATGCCGGGCTGGCACGGAAAAATTGCCTCGTGTAAACTATAAGGCTCACTTGCTCACGGCTAGTTCTATTCTTTCGTCACGCGCAGGTAATTTGAGAAAAAACAATTTACTTAAATATGCAAAATCGTGGAATACCATATGTCATGTTCTTGCATGGTAACGTGAATTTGTGCGGTGATGTAATCCATCCTCAGCCATTGGGCCTGGGACCGAGACGAATTGAAACCTGCACGTGATATTATACCAGCTTCCATTCATTCATCAAGTATGGCACTGTCCCAATTTAAATTGTTTGCCGCGCTGGTTTTGTGTCAGCTGTGTGGAATAGGTGAGTAATTTAACGGGAAGAACGGCGCATGGTGATCGAATTTGGTAGTAAGTAGTAACAAATGAGCTCTCTATACCATGTCGTTTTATGTTCTGCTTACCCCCACCAACCACCAATAACCATACCGTAATTTACATTAACCTATCAACAAAATGTTATCGTTATACATTGTCAGCACAGGTAACTTAGAAATCGGTTGCGCGACATCTTTGAATTCACTCTGTGGTCACAAATATACTTCATCCATTTGGAAACTCCCCCCCTTGAAATGTGTACATTGCTGTCAAAAAAGCACAGAGCATATTGTGAAGACAATTCAAGGATTGAAGGGTTGAAAAGAATTAGCTATAGACAAAAGATTGGTGTATTATTACAATCCGAATTCCAAAAACCAATGCTATGGTTGAAAAACATGCCTTAGTGTGGTAAGTTCAAGAACTAGAATTGACTGTTAATAATCTTAATGCAAGTGTGTAGTGTGGATTTTCAATCATTTATAACCCAGATGGCATGAATTGGACGTTGTATTAAAAGTGATATTCAAAATGGATAATTACTGACTTCAGCTTGTTAGAGAAGTGAAGCATACAGCATTATTATGAACGAGGAGAAGACATGATGTACATTGGTCAAATTTTGCTTGTAACAGTTTGTATCCCAGACTAATCAAACAAATTCTATAAACGTGGTGAGATTTTGATGTGTGAATATTATTGATAACCATTGACATGGATGTACGTATGACTGTTAAAAGACAAATCCCTGGGAAGGGGGAGGTGGGAGAAAATGGAGAAGAGGAGATAAGGGAGAGGGGGGCATAGTGGGACGTTTGTCTTCACACAACTTCCCTCATGACCCACTTAGCTTCCTTCAGTTTCATATTTCAAAGTAGTTATAATGGCCTCTAAACGTAATGTCTTACCTAAGTCTGGGAACCAGGTGCTGGCCTCTTGACCAGGTGAATTGCATTGGTTCTCTGTTCTGTTGGTTTACTTTATCTGGATTATGTGGGAGTGAGGTTCCATCATCAGAACCATACAAGGGTAGGTTATCTTATCTCACCCTTCAAGTCACCGCTGATAATAAAATACATGTGGTATTGAATGGCATTGCCATTCAATACTACATGTATTTCATACTCCCACATAATCCAGATAAAGAAAACCAACAGAACAGAGAACCAATGCAATTCATTTGGTCAAGAGGCCAGCACCTGGTTCCCAGACTTAGGTAAGACATTACATTTAGAGGCCGTATAACTGCTTTGAAATATGAAACTGAAGGAAGTTAAGTGGGTCATGCCGCAATAGACATGACTTGTATTAAGTGTGGTAACAACATCTCTGGTCCCCATCCAGCTACCTGCCAGCCATGTCTGTATAACTACACCATTGGTAATACCCAACCTGTCATCATCACACAGTCTGCACCAGTGTGTCTGATGTGTCCATCAACCAGTGCCACTACATGGGCCATTGGTGGTGGAAGTACCCCGCCTACCATACCTGGATCACCTTACATACTGTATGTGGTGTCACCTGCTACCACTTTCATTGGTGGTCCACAGGTTGGGTGTTTTGCATCATCAACTCTCATAGCTGCAAGTACAGGTATGTGTGCAGAATTGAGCTGTCCAATCAATTACTCTTCAGCCTGTAACCTTATCTTCGCACAGTTGACATAGCTGCTCCAGTGATCCCTCTGGTGGTGACTTATGTGAATGAGACAGAGACATTGAACCTAGCATGTTCCACTGTGGTCACTGTTACTTCATCAGCTGTTGCATTACGTGGCCAATCATGGCTGAACCCTCTTGGGAACACCATAGCAACCCAAGTATCTGCTACTGTAGCCAACATTACCCGTACAGCAGCTGGTAACTACACATGTGTTACAAAGCTGATACCAAATGCCAATGGAGTGGCCAATGTGACAGGCTCCACCCAGGTGGTAGTCTACTGTGAGTGACCTCCATATTGGAGGAACATTGTCACCATGTTTCTCATGTCCCCACAGACCCTCCCACCATCACATCATCACAGTCCACTGTCTACATGCCCCAGGGCCTCAGTGTTAAGCTGAACTGTACCTTTGATGGCCTCCCTGCCCCCAACGTTGTCTGGACCCTCCCCAATGGGAGTGTCCTCACCTCCTCCCAGGGTCGCTTCATCACCCAGTCTACCTCCACCTCTGCCACCCTCACCATATCATCCCTGGTGGGGGGAGGGGACAATGGTAACTACATGTGTAGTGCTTCCAACTTTAGGGGCGTGTCCACCAGCACTGTGAGGCTGAATGTGCAGGGTGAGTGTGGGGGTGGTTTGAGGGCATCTGTTGGCATGGTAACACACAGAATGCATGTAGTCATTGTGATTCCTGGTGCATAAGGTAGGCCACCCCTCTTCCATATGCTCTACTGTATCTCCATGTACCAATCTACCCACCTCTGGGTGCATAGCATTAGTACATGTATGTATGTGTACCCCCATCATGACCCTCCTCCCCATTCCTCTGCTCCTCCTCCTCAGTGCCTCCTGATTCTCCCTCCAATTTGGCGGTAACCTACACGGACAACTCCTCCATCTCTCTGAGTTGGTCCGTTGGGTTTGATGGCTACTCTAACCTGTCCAGTGTTGTCATCAGCTATGAGGTGGACAGGTACCCTCAGGATGGTACCAGGTCCCAGACCTTCCCCATGGGGACATCTGCTACCCTCACTGGTCTATATCCTTACTCCAACTACACCATCCATGTCAGACTGACCAATGCTGTTGGTCTGTTCAGTAATCCTACCAACATCACCTCAACCACCATGTCTTTGAGTGAGCCCCTGGTATTAATGTTACATTGGTTTAACCCTTCTACCACCACAGGACCAGAGGCACCCACCATCACTAGCTTGGTGGCAGACAACTCCACCCAACTGACCATCACATGGGCGGTGAGCATATGATGTCATCCCTCCATCCATGCCCCTCCTCCCCATCCATCTCCACCATTTGTAGCTTATAGGGGAGGGGTTAGTGGCTTTGGGGGGGAGGGGTTAGTAGCCTTATGAAGGGGTGTGGCATTGTGAGGAAGGGAGGAGGCTAGTGAGTTGGTTCATGCTCCTCATAATTTTAACGTGCAGAATGCCTCTGTCCCTCCCCAGGCCACACCCACCAACAGTAGTACCACTGCTCCCTTGGCTAGCTGGACTGTTCGCTACACTTGTACATCTTCCTGGAGCACCAGCTGTCCTTCCAGTACCATCACATCCCTCCCTCCCTCCTCCTCCTCCCTCTCCATCTCTGTACCCTTGAAGGGTTCTAACTACACATTTGTAGTGGAAGGAGTCAATGTTGTAGGCATTGGGGACCCATCGCCCCCGGCAACCAATCAGACATTAGTGGATCGTGAGTGATTTGGTTTGATAGTGGGCTCTTATTGGAACTCAGGACTGGTACTGAAGAATAAAGTGGGCGGGGCTCATACGTTGTGAGATTATCTATAAGAGCACCTCTGGGGCTAAGGAGAGTGTCCTGTTGTCATGCCTACTTCCTCCCTCCTCCCCCTCCTCTACAGCTCCAACGGCAGTTGTGAATGTGTTGGCTACTCCCATGACAACAACATCAGTCAACCTCACCTGGGTCCCCCCATCTGATAATGGAGGTCAGGCTATCCTCTACTACACCATCCAGTATGGCATTGTGGATCAGAACACCAACAGTGTCAACATAACCACCACTAGTGATACCAAAATACTGCTGACAGGCCTGGTGGAAAACTTTTTGTATCAGTGAGTGTGGTCTGAACTTGTCCTTTCCATTAGAAAAAAATACTTCAATTTTTGTATTTTGAATAAAACAGCCCTTCCAAATATATGACACTGCTATATCACCAATTTCTATTTTCCGTATGTCAAGTCACAACATTTCTGTTTAGTTTTAATTGTCTTCCTAAGGAACATTAAACACTCAAGGGTTCCTAGCTTATATTACGTAGCGGAGTGGCTGCTATTTATCGTGTTCATACTTTACACATTGCTGTGCTGTATATAATCTGCTTGATATGCACCAGTGGTTTAGCACTCACCTTCCATTGATGGGACACAACTTAAATAATTGGCTGGGGAAATGTGCTTTCTGACTGGGTAAGGACAAATCAATAGTGCTGCAGGTATGAACCTAAATTTCAATTTATTTGCACACTTGTGCAGAATGATACATTACTTCTAACAACGTCTTTTGCATGTACCCTATGGTGAATATGGAAATAGATACTTAAGCAAGTAAAGAAAAACACTCTCTAACGAGAAAGTTGGTGGGATATAGTAACTGAAGGCAAGGTGTAAACAAAGAAGGGAACAAGAGCTAGGTTTTGGAGAAGAGTAAAATGAGACAAATACCTATATTTGGTTCAGTTTCATTTACTCATTTCCAAAAACCTGCTTCCTTCCTTTTTACACCACCTTGCCTCCAATCCCTATATCTCACCAACTGTCTAATAGTTTTTATGTATAATTACAATAACACTGTGTGCATGTAATTGTTGACATGACAGTTAGAATCAGCATAGCATATAGGCTTATCAAAGTGGAGTGAGTAGAGATGAAATTATTAATCATTATCATATTCCCAATTCCTGATGTATACAATGCACAGTATTTATAATTGTGTCTCAGAGCACACATATTGCTATTAACATTTTCAACTAACATTTTCAGATTCAACATCACGGCTTTCAATGGCCTCTACCTTGGTGTTGTGTCCACAGCAACGAGATTACTGATTGGTGAGGTGACCACACCCCTCATGACACTGTCTTCTTAACCCTGTACGTAAACCATTCATTTCCAAGGATATCCTATAAAGCCCAGTAGTATCCAGAGCTCTGCTGTGACTGACACCTATGCCAACATATCATGGCTTCTGCAGACCCCTGCTGGGTTTATAGATAACTTCTATGTCAGCTACAGACCTACCTCCAGTAATACCTGGATGACGGCTACCACATCCCTACCCAACAACACAAGGAGCTACCAGCTGACTGGATTGACCCCTGGTACTGCCTATGTCGTGGGTGTGGCCACAAAGAATGCCCTTGTGAATCCTTCCAACTACACTATGACCACCTTCACCACGGCAGGTGAGGTGACATCCATATATGGTATTGTGTGCTCCTATCCTGCCCCTCCCCCTCCAGTTGTGCCCTATCAGACTGGACCTCCCTTAGCAACCATCTATGCTGGGATACCATTCAACATAACCTGTAACATTCAGCCTGGATACCTAGTGACATGGAGCAGAGTTGGGTCCCCCCTCCCATCTGATACCACCATGAGAGGGAATGCTCTGGTCTTCACCAACCCCCAGCCTGCAGATAGTGGCAGCTATATGTGTGGATATGTTGACTCAAGTGCTAAGTCTATACCTTTTATCATCACCATCCAGTCATGTGAGCCAACAATACTTCCCCCATCACTTTTATATACCCCTCCCCTCCCATTACAGTCACCCCATCAGTGACATCATCCTCCTCTGGCTCTGTCACCAGTGGTACCTCCTTCACACTCACCTGTGATGTTGGGACTGGGTACTCGACCACTGTGGTGTGGTCAAAGAATGGCTCCACCTCCCTCCCCCAAAGTGCCATGGTTAATGGCAGCTCTCTGGTGTTCACCAACCCCCAACCTGGGGACAGTGGTAGTTATGTCTGTAGCTTCTTAGGGTCCACTGGTCCCAGCTCTCTCGCTTTTGTGGTCTCCATTAATGGTGAGGGTGTGCAGGATGAGGTAATGGGGTGTGGTCCAGTGGCATGGTGGACAGGGGAGGAAAGTTAACAGAATGGTTTGTGATGATGCATTTGAACTACTATCTACCTCCTCCCCATTCCTCCTCCCCATTCCTCCTCCCCATCCCTCCTCCCCATTCCTCCTCCCCATCCCTCCTCTCCATGCTTTAGATGATTTCACCGTGGTCATTGTTATTGTGGCTGTTGTAGGGGGTGTGGCCTTTCTCCTCCTCATCCTGGCTATCTTAGTGGTATTCTGCTATTGTTGCTACTGTCGCAATAGCAAAAGTATGTGGAGGGTGTGGTCACGTGTGGAGGGTGTGGTCACGTGTGGCAAGTGTTGTCACATGGGAGTGTCATGTGATGTATTGTTATGTACTGACAGACCTCACCATATATGGACATACTGTATAGGCTTAATGGTGAGAAAGTTTACTAATGACTTGGCAATGCATTCAATCTGCCAAGATTGATATATTTTTAATGTGGTGGCTTTGCAATGTGTTTTGTCATCCCTCCTTGCATATGCAATCTCCTGTCGTCCTTTTTTAAGGAGCATGGTCCTTACATAAGGACCATGCTGGAGTATAAAAGCAATGGCATCAGAATTATCATTGATTGAAAGTTGAATAATTGGTCACATGACTAAAATAATTTTATCACAATTCCTTATAAGGAAATTGCAGGCTTCAAGTTGCAATCAGTAGCTAAGCACTAACATAGAATTGCATATTTCTTGTACTGCAGCAATGCCCAGTGGTACAAGTGGTGCTAAGTGATATCAGAGATGACTACCAAATCAATGTCATTCTTTCAAAGCTTGACAAAACATGTACAAACCACCCAATGAACATTGTACTCATTCATAGCTTTGCCTAAGTGTTCCCATTGATGATGGTGTAAATAATTTCATTAATACGTTAGTGCATGGTTGTTTGTATAAACCAGTGGGAAATTATACCCAAGCAAAAAGAAACCCTACTGCAGATGTGTAGTCATACATCAGTATTGTCATCTACTGCAATCATGGCAGACACCATATTTATACCTTCTACAAGCTCCACTTCTTGTGGTACCCAGTTATAGATTACATTCATTGTGCCTATTTGGCTTCTCAGGGAGCAGTTGTAGCATTAATAGGTACATTTCCCAAATGGCAGCTCTTTGGATTCTTCTTTGCTCATGTTGAGGCCTTTCCCATACATCGGACACCTCCATGAGCTGACAATCTAGTACCACCACAAAAACATTAAAGAAGTGGCTAGCGATATTACGCTTCTGTTAACTTCAAAAGAGCTACTAGAGTTCATTTCTCACCTCTGTTGTAAATCTAATGTTAAAAAATCTTCATAAGGACTAATGTATTGTGGGTGGTACCACTGCAATGAATAGTCATGTGATTTTTCATCTTCCCTCCCCATGTCATAATGATGTCATCCATTGGATACTAGTCAACAAAAATAGCAAGTGAGTACCACATCCATATATGGACATCCACTGTACAATGACTGGTTTTTATTTCTCACATCCTGTAACCATCTCTCCTTATCTAGATGGACTGCACCTGCAGAAACCATCAAATCAAAGACACTTCCTGCTGAGACTACAGACTCCGCCCACCAACCAGGCCTCTACCTCCACACACCAGCTACGGTAACCATGACAACACTTGGTGGCGTTTAGTCACATGACATCCCTTCACAGCCGGCCGGCACCCTAATGCACCAAGGGGCCATCACTGATGAGCTCCCAGAGAGCTACAATGCAGCTACAACCTTTGGTACAGCAAACAGGCAGTCCTCCCAAACAGCCATCCCTCCTGCTTACAAAGACGTGGAGCAAACACAATATGAGTCTAACAGCAGGACTGATGACTCTGCAGTTACACCAAAAGGGGAGGGGTTTACCCTCCTCCCCAGTGAGGAGTGTTACACAAGTGCCAGCCCCGAAGTAGGGCCTGCTACCAGCATGGTGTGATAGAGGGGGACAGACATAAGGTGTGGGTAGATGTGTGCATGTCCTTGCTCTCTCTCTCTCTCTCTCTCTCTCTCTCTCTCTCTCTCTCTCTCTCTCTCTCTCTCTCTCTCTCTCTCTCTCTCTCTCTCTCTCTCTCTCTCTCTCTCTCTCTCTCTCTCTCTCTCTCTCTCTCTCTCTCTCTCTCTCTCTCTCTCTCTCTCTCTCTCTCTCTCTCTCTCTCTCTCTCTCTCTCTCTCTCTCTCTCTCTCTCTCTCTCTCTCTCTCTGTTCCACCATCTTCACTTGCTGTGTTCAGTACTTGAATGGTGCAAATATGTATATAAGGTTTTTGGGTGTGATCATTGGGAGTTAAGCATGGTGTGTTGTGGGTGTGGCACAGCCGTTGGTTACATATAAATGAGGTGGACAACATTCTATTTGACTACACATGTACAGTACCCAATGGACCATATGGTACCACTTTATGACAACTAACACAGCTGCTAACTCTTTCTAAGGGCCAAGATCAGCCCCACCCCCACCACCACACCAGTGAGCAGCCTACCACTGTGGCTGTAGAGAGAAGGGTCGTGTAAATGGAGCCATCAATCCTGACATGCTTGCTAACGTTTCTTCCTTCCTGAAGTACGTTCTCTGTGTTCTTCACAGCTCACCCAATGCATAGACCTCTGAACCGCCTCCCTCCATCTTGCATAGCGACTGTCCCTGTCTATATTCAGACTATAAAAGGTATCATAGCAACATGCATGTGACAAACCATCTGATACGTATACATGTGGCGTGGCCGCCATAACCAATAAAATGTACAACATTCCCCGACCATACGTGGAGTTCTAGCGTAGCGGTGATGTAATCCATCGCTGCTGTGACGTACTTGGATGTGGGTACGAGCGGAATATTCCGGATACTTGAGAATCCGGAATAATCCATTCAATTATTGCCGTTATTCATAGACCAATAAATGATATTAGAAAACAAACGGCTCTCCACATTTGACAACAGCGAATTGCTGCTTTCAAACTTCACTAAAAACCAATTTAACGTTTCAACCGGCGGGCGGGTCACGTGATACATAAAACGTCCGCTTGACAGTCCCGCAAAATTCCTCGAAATTTTTCCGCTATGCGGTATATATGTTCGATGGCTCTGCCCCAATCTGTCAAATTGTTCTGTTGTAGGTGAGTAGTTTGGCGGGAAGAATTATATCGAATTGCAGTTGGGAATAAACATTTATATCGTGATCATCAGTGAAGCGCCATTATAATTAAGGGTTGGTTTTATCCCCCCCCTCCCTCCCGCCCCGCCCCCCTCCCATGCATCCCCCTCCCCATCCCATGCACCCCCCCACCCCCCCCTCTCCATTAACGTTAACAGTGTTACTGAAACAGTAATTTCATTTAACTACATCAACAAAATGCCATCGTTATATGCATCGTTACTTGCACAAAACAGGTCTTAGACATCGCTATACACTGTTACTACAGGGCCCGCGGAGCCAGGGGGGCAGCCCCCCCCCCCCCCCCCCCCCATTTTGGCCGATAATTTTTATTTTTAAAAATGTAGCATATCCAGAAATGGCCCATACATAGGCGGTCATCTTGCTTTTTATTTCAAATTGAATTTTAAACCAGTCTATAATGTACTATAAATCGGTCCGATTATCGTATATGTACTTCAAAAAATTGTGGCATTAACCATTCCGTAAATAAATTCAAGACAAAATATTAATTTCTACCGCGCATAATTTATTCATAAAAGTCTATCATTGCGTAATCCATTCAATAAAATTATTAACACCGGTTCCATGAGAAACGAGTACATTTTACGTGGTTTTTTTGGGATTTGCAAAAACTAAAATGTGTCGGAGCTAAAGTTTCAATGTTTGTATTGGGTATTAAATGTTTATTGATCAGTTGGATGATGAAATATATCTTTTTATCTCCCTACAGGTTGAAGGTTCAGGACCTGCAATCTTTGAAAGTGAAGCGGTCCGAGTGGTTACCCGAAAAACAACACTTTTTTTTTAACATCATGGCCAGCAATACAAAGGACTTTATTTGATGCTAGTATCTAGCCAAACACTTTGGCATACTATTTGAGCTAAATACAAGCATTAAACTCTGATTTTTAGCGTTTGTTGCTGTTCCGCATCTTGTTGATTGATACATGTATATATTATTCATTGTGTCGCGCATGCGCTTATTACATTCTCTAGAGCATGTACGATTTTCATTTCAAACATTCGTCTACATTATTGTGTTATGATAATTGACAGCAAAACATATCTGCTATTATCTGCTGTTGTAGGAATACTTCACAATACAGATTTTTGATACTCTTGTATTCGCTTGATCAAATCACTCTTACTTCCTGACTTCTTTAGGCTGTGTTCTTGCAAAAAGACTTTAAGCTGCTTCACATTCAGATGATATAGGTCCTCAGCAGACCAATCAATTTCAGTATCGTTTGATTGGTGACTATTAGTCCTTCCTCTTTTAACCCCTCTACTACTCCCTTCTTGTTCAGCAGGATACTTTCGTTGACCAATTCTTTGGTACACCAATCTAATTTGACCAACAACTGGGACTTCTGAGAGTAACAAAAGTCCATCTGTGTATTGAGCAACAAGTCTGGCTTGCACTGCCTCAGCAGATACCTTATGACGGCTTTTAACTGTGTTTCCCTCTACAACCTGTCCCAAACCTTCCTGCCAGCATTGCGCAATATATTCTTGAACTCTTTTGCTCATCTGTGGATGTAGATTTTTTGTACAATGTGCCCAACCTAAACAAAAATTTCCCTCAAATGAGGCATACACTGATACCTCATTGCTTCTTACACTTGTAACCATGGCTGCTGACTGACCATCCATTGTAAAGTCTCGAGTTGCCAAGACTTTATTTGCATAATGCAGTGCAGCATTAATGGCATTACTTTGCCTTGTAGAACCTTTACATTTGTGTTTCTCTTTACAATGCACAGTCTTAAAATGTCGATGGCAGAGCTCACATTGTGGGAAAATGCTGCATATCTCTTTAATAGCTTCAGTCTTGGTGCAATCCATTTCCTCTTTTTTCAGTTGTCGTTTGCTCTTCTTAGCAGGAATACTGGTATACCGAGAACGTGCCATAGTTGTATGCTTCTCAGAACCCATATTATGAAACTGAACTTTGCATCCACTAAAATTGTCCCCTGCATTACCAAATGGGTCTTGCTCATAAGATGAACAGGGAACAGTGGTCAATTTCTTGATGAGTGATGGTACAGACTGCCCTAAGTTGTGGAAAAATGAAACGGTAGGGTTACTGGAATGATGATTGTATGTAGCAGCTAAAAAGGTTGAGATGCCATTAATTGGGGCTACTTTGGCAGCCATAAATGGTGGATCATACTTTGGTTTGACAAGAAGCACTGTGGTATTTCTGACACATTTTGTACTTAGTGCAATTGCAAGTTGTTTCGGTGTTGATACTTTTCTTCCACCTTCTCCTTCTCGAATGTAGGCCTCCACTCTTGATTGCTGGTGTGAGAAATGAGAATCACATATGTCTTTACCAGCTGCTGCTTCATTGTGATAATATGCAATGAGGCTCATTCCACATGCACTAACAGCTTGGTGTATGAACATTTTTGTCACCTTTCCAGAGAAATTCTTTGCATTGTCACTTTGAAAAATGACTCGTCTTAGGTGAGGAAAACGATGGTGGAGTGCTTGCAGTCCAGCCTCTAGGCATGATACCACAATTAATGCATCACTCTTCTCATCATCAAGAACGATGCAATCAATGAAATGCAGATGCATTCCTTCTCCACTACTTTCCATGCTACCATCTTGCACACTCACACTGGTATGAACTTCACAATCAGATTCAAATTCCACACACGTGCATGATGTAGCATCATTTTCTATCATCTCCTCATCATTGCCTTGTTCACGTTCTTTGTCGTAAACTTCCTCACAGTTCTTGCACTCCTCGTTGCAAGCATCATCCATACATCCATCATCATTATTCTTACATTCATCATTATAATCTTCATCGTCATAATCACTTTCATTATCTTTTTCTCCATAATATTCGTCACATTCTTCATAATCTTCATACTCTTCCTGGTACTCTTCTTCACAATCATGGTCTTGAAGAAAATCTTCTTCATCACATTCTTCATAATCTTCATACTCTTCCTGGTACTCTTCTTCACAATCATGGTCTTGAAGAAAATCTTCATCACATTCTTCATACTCTTCCTGAACCTCCTCTTCACAATCACGGTCTTGAAGATATCCAACTGGTTCAATATTTACATCATACTTCTCTTTGCACTGTTCACTTTCTTCTCTACCTCCTTCCGCATGATCTTCCTGTTCTGTATAAACCCCATCACTATCTTCAGCAGTTGCACATTGCCCTGGATCCAAGTCATGTTTAACATATGCCCCCATCCCAAACCACTGCATCCCTTTTTTCCCATAATATGCATCCCCACCTTCTCGAAATCCTCTGGCCCAGAACTTCTGCTTAAAATCAAATACAATATACACTGTGTCCTGTTCCATATTATGTCTTGCCTGCCTCATAAGGTACTGCTGCTGAACATCATGTACCACATGAGACATATACCGGAATGTTCGTCGTTCGCACTGATATATGGTGACAAGTATATCAGCAAGAAGAGTCACATCTGTTAGCTTTTGTATTGCTGTCCACCTTAGATGATCATAAAAAAGAAATGGGCAACGGCATGCTTCACATTCAAGTTGCCCACATGAATCAGCGGGATTTTTGGTACATGTGCCATACCTTTTCTCAGTATCTAAGCTGTATTGTGGGAGGTGTGTTGAAGAAGTTCTAGTGTCAGCTTTGACATTTCCAGCAATGCTTTTGCAGAGATCCAATTGTTGTTTCACCAATTCTATGAGCTCTTTTTGCTTGGCATCAGAAGTTTCATTCAGATCGAGAGCCAAGCTTGAAACTGTTTTGTACAGCCCTAAAACCTTCTTCTCCTGCTCATGAACATGTGCCTCTGGTATTGATTGATGCTGGTTACCAAAACTGGAACCATATTGATACTGGACACCTTCTAGAACATGGTGCGCATAAGAATAAGATAAAAAAGTACATACAGTTGATTTTTGCTGATACAATTGTAACCGCAGTGATTGATCTGCATCAGATGCAGGTGCAACAGTGTCAATTATTTTCTCCACAATATAATAGTTATCATGATGAAAATTGACCTTTATATAGTCAACACCAGCTCTGCTGTCCTGTTTCCTGCTTCCGCCACTGATTTCCCTTGTGATGGTGTAAAAGAGAGACTTCTTCATGCAAGGTATGTCAGCTGGAAATTTAGCACTGTGTTTTGATAGATAGTCATTGTAAATTTCTTGCACATCTCGTTTCAGCACCAGAGATTTCATCTGCGCTATATTATCAATAGCAGTATGTTTCAATGATAACAATGAGCGCTTTTTTGGTAGCCACGCGAGTCTTGAAATGTTGTCGTATGAGTAGATTGTATCAACCACTAGTTGAACAACTTCTTCCCTCAGTCTGTGTCGACTAATCACTCTTGGTGGTAGTTCAAGACCTTTGTGGAGGTACGCTGAATCAACCTTTGCTTGAAATAGCAAGGAACGTATACGGCCAGATGAATGTTTCGACCCATCTTCAGACAATAATTGCTGCACATAGGAGAAGGGTAGGCCATTGAGATGTGCCAGGAAACGACGAGCAGGGATGGATGTTTGGGGCCCACATTTATTTGCCGATATTATAATGCCCTTTGCTATTTCATGCAAATTTTCTGATGGGTCTTCAATATAAGACTGAGTTTCAACTTCAAGCCCATTATCAACACATGCAACTGGAATTCTGAAAATCTCTTTCAATTTGGCTGTTGGTGACAAGTTCAAAGATGGCAACAGTAATTTTATTAATCCAAGGACACCTTTTCTAAAGACTCTCTCAACAGTGCAAAATTCCTTATCATCAATGTCGTTCCTGTTCTTCACTTTCATTCTTGTCTTCATGGATGGAAGATTATTTATATCACCATATGCCTCCTCAAGACCCATGAATTTGTAAACATTCAAAATGTTAGATTTAGAAGCAATTTGGTCTGTTGGCAGAGCTGAATTCCCTTCTTCGGGTACCATGTCACCTAAATATGTAGGTCGGGAAGCTCTATACTCGTTCCGGCGTTGAGGCTCTACAGAACCCAACAGATCATGCTTCCGTGGACGCCCTAAAAGTTTAGGACACTTACAACAGGCACTGCAAATCCCAGAATTACATCTTCCACATGTAGTCTTTTTATGAGAACAACACTGCGAACTGTCAGACATATTGGTTCCTCCCACAAAAGTAACCCGCAAAGGATATGAATAAATGTAAAACATTAGCAACTAAAAGCTGATGTATCTTGCAATCAATATATTATTTTGATCACTTTTCAGAACTAAAATGACTTTATATAATATTAAGAAAGACATTTAGGCTAAGTTTGTGCATGGAAACTGCATAGAAAAAATCTGTACTTTTAGCTTTAAAGTACCGCGAAACGAAGGAATCGGTTGGGCGTGCCCGAATACAGCATAGCCGTTATGAATGGGTTCTTTAAAATAATTTCAGGGTACGTCATGCCAGTGGATATAGTATCAAAATTTACAATTGCTTTTGAGATACATGCATGACCGATTAGTTTTCACTTTTGCTGTTCCAAACAAATGTGTACCCGTTTCTCATGGAACCGGTGTTAAGAATGGCGGGAGCTAGCTCACGAGACCTATAGGATGTCTATACTTTTTATAATTATGCCAATACATTTTTAATAAATGTCACGCCCCCCCCCCCCCCCAAGGCTCCCCCTTATCTACGGCTTTTCAAACGTCAGTCTGGTTCTTTTTTTACTTCTATAGCGAACGGAATTCGCTAAGCGATCGAAATGCGTGGCCGGATTCAGCTGCCAGCTGCCATCGCCTTACGCAACACGGTATGTACTAGCCTATAGCAGTAGTGAATACGCGCGCACATAACATCATTTTATAGAAATCTTGTGCCTGTCGGTTCAGTGCACTCCTTGCGTGCCCATTTATCGACGTACAATGCTATAACAGATCCATGAGAAACGATGCATGGGGGAGGCGGGGTCGAGTTTAAATTACAGCTGGGCTGAAAAGTTTACGCTCTGTACGCACAGATGTATTAACCAACCACCATATCTCTCCGTTTTTTATTTCTTCTGCATGTTACACCCACTTGCAGATATATGTAACCCCTCCACACACACATACACACACACACACACACACACGCACACACACACACACACACACAAACCATACATGCTTGTGTGTCATAACCTCTGCTACATGGTTTTATCTCAGTCTCCAACAACATGCTTGTGTCTTATTACATGCTTGTGTATCATCGCCTTCAGTACATACCAATGTTTCATAGTCTCTACTACCTGCTGGTGTCACATAATCTCTGCTACATGGTCCTTGCTTATAGCGTCCATTACAAGTTTATGTCTCATAGCCTCCATTCCATGGTCCTGTCTCATACATTTTTGTGTCACATAGCCTCCACTACATGCTCCTGTCCCATGCCCTTTCTTCACTGTAAATTCTGAGTGGGGGGAGGTGTGGTTGAGTTAAACCACAGGTGTTATTTTGTGTTGGAATTTACTCTCTGAAAGCACAGATGGACCATATTTTAATTTCATCTGCATGTCACACCCTTGCAGCTACAGGTAAATGCACACACACACACACACACACACACACACACACACACACACACACACACACACACCATTAACATCCATAGCACCCTACATGTGTGTCTCTTAACCTCCAGTACATGGTACTGTATTTTAGCCTACATTTTTGTGTGGGGGGGTTCATACATCTGTGCATGCAGAGCATAAATCCCAACTAAAAAGAAGGGTTGCTATCAGCGCGGCAGTGGTTTTAAACTCGACCACACCTCCCCCCACTCTGAACTTATAGAGAAGGAAGGGCATGGGACATGAGTGGAGGTTATGTGACAATACTTTAACTCGCATGTCACACCCCTTGCAGATATATGTAAACACACACACACACACACACACACACACTCACATTAACACTTAGACATGTACACAAACCTCACAGGCTTGTGTCTCGCAGGACTGCATGGATCTCATAGCCTCCACTACATGTCTCATATCCTCCCCTGAATGCCCATGCAGGTCTCCTAGGACCCCGAGTGGGGGGGGGGGGGGGGGGGGGGGAAGATGAGCCTGTACCCCTGTACCCCTTACTTCCTCCCCTTAAAATAAATAATAGTTTGCTATGAGATATTTAATGCCGAAACACCACAAATGCAAAGGCATATGGGGCATAGCCTCACACAGTGAGTGAGCTTACAGCGTTCCCCCCTCCCTCCCCCCTCACACCTTATGCCACCCCCCTTCCCAAATCAACCACTGCTTTGTGTCTCATCGTCTTCCACTACAAACTCATGTGACCATGCCCTTGACAACCTTCACACACTAACACAAACCATTCATGCTTGTGCTTCTCCATTACATGTTCCTATCTCATGCCTGCATTAAATGCTCATGTCTCATAACCTCCACTGTGATGCCCTTGTCTCACTATATATGGTGAAGCCATGGAAGTTTGAATGCTACATTATCAGGGTGCTTGTCTATATAAACTTTAGTACATGTACCTCAGATCTACCACATCTGATCTGATTGGGCAGCAATAATTTCACAGTCACAAGTACCTATACATGAAAGGCTTCATTATAGATAAGTCTTGCCTGCACACTTTTCAAAATAAATTCCTGCCTATCACTTGTTCAGAAAGGCACCATGTGTAAGAATGTTACCATTGAGGGACAAAAAGTGTTACATCACCTTTGTACGTGCACACACACACACACACACACACACACACACACACATACACACACACACATGCACTGACCTTGAGGACATAGTGAAGGGGTCACATGAGCATGTAGTGGAGGTGATGAGACACATGCATGTAGCAGTGGCGGATTTAGGATTTGGGAGGGTGAGGGCACAAGGTATGGGAGGGTCAATGCCCACTGCAGCTGGGGGAGGGGGGGGGGGAGGGGGGAACGCTGTAAGCTCGCCCATCCGGTGAGACTTACCCCATACACCTTTACAATTGTGGTGTTTTTGGCATTAATAATCTCATACCAAACTCCCTTTAAAGCTATTTATGTTAAGGGGAGGGAGCTAAGGGCACAGGCCCATCCCACCTCCCCCGGGTCCATTACTGTGTAGTGGGGACTAGGTGACCAGGGCATTTAGGGGAGGATATGAGACATGTAGTGGAGGCTATGAGATACATGTAGTCCTGACCATTTTGTGAGACACGAGCATGTGAGTTTTGTGTGGTTCTACATATTAATGTATGTATGTGTGTGTGTGCGTGTGTGTGTGTGTGTGTGTGTGTGTGTGTGTGTGTATTTACATATATATGCAAGGGGGTGTGACATGCAAATTTAAAAAGTTAATGTATGGTGGGGGGTTCATACATCTGTGCATCTGTGCATGCAGAGCGTAAATTCCAACTAAAAAGAATGGTTGCTTTCAGCCCTGCAGTAGATGCTTGTGTTTCATAGCCTCCACTACACTGTCTTGTCTCATACATTTTTGCATCTCATAGCCTCCTCCCCATACAATTCCTTCACTATAATTAAAGTGTTCCCTCACCACTCCCTAGATGGGGACCCCTCTCACACCTTGTGGCCGCCCCCTCCCCCCCCCCCCCCCCCCCCCCAAATCCTGAATCCACCACTGTTACAATTTAAAAAAGTATCCATTGTATTTTACTATGAGATTTTTAATGCCAAGAATACCATAATTGAAAAGGCATATGGGCAAAGCCTCACATGATAGGCGAGCTTTCAGCGTCCCCCCCCCCCCCCCCCCCCCCCCTCTAACCCTAGCTACGGACCCAATGGAAGAGCTAATAGCATTCCCTCCACCCCCCTTGCTGTGAACTTCTCTCACACTTTGTGCCCACCCCACCCCCACCCCCTCCCCCTCCCAAATCCTGAATCCACCACTGTTTTGTGTCTCATCACCTCCACTACATCCTCATGTGACCATGCCCTTGACCATGTGCTCTAGTTCAGAGTGAGGAGGAGGCGTGGTCAAGTTAAAGCCAAGCCGGAGGTGAAATGCAACCCTTCTTTTTTATTTATTTATGCTCTGCATACACAGATGTATTAGCCACTCTCCATATTGTTTTTATTTTCAACAGCATGTCACACAGACAAACACAAACCATTCATGCTTGTGCTTCATAGCCTCCACTACATGTTCCTATCTCATGCCTGCACTATATGCTCGTGTCTCATAGCCTCCATAGATCACTACATACTTATGTCTCATGCTAGCCTACAGTGTCTCATAGCAGCCTGCACTAAGTTCACATGCTTGTGTGGCCGTCTCCTACACCTGATCTGATTGGGCAGCAATAATATTCACAGTCACTACAAGTACCTGTACATGAAAGGCTTCCATTATAGCCTGCACACATCTCTATAAATCCTTGAACTTACAGAACTTACTGTTCAGTAAGGACCATGTGTAATGGTACCATTGAGGGACGAAAAGAGTCACATCACCTTTGTACATGCACACACACACCACACAACACACACTGAACTTGAGTACATAGTGAAGGGGTCACATGAGCATGTAGTGGAGGTAATGAGACAAAAGCATGTAGCAGTGGCGGATTTAGGATTTGGGAGGGTGAGGGCACAACGTGTGGGAGGGTCCACTCATACTGCAACTGGGGGAGGGGGGGGGGGGGATGCTTGCCCATTCGGTGAGGCTTACCATGTTGCCTTCACATCGATGCACTGGCTATGGTGCCTTCACATGTGTGAAGGCACCATAGCCAGTGTATCCATGTGAAGGCACCATAGCCAGTGTATCCATGTGAAGGCACCATAGCTAGTGTATCCATGTGAAGGCACCATAGCCAGTGTATCCATGTGAAGGCACCATAGCCAGTGTATCCATGTGAAGGCACCATAGCCAGTGTATCCATGTGAAGGCACCATAGCCGGTGTATCCATGTGAAGGCACCATAGCTAGTGCATCCATGTGAAGGCACCATGGTAAGCCTCACCGAATGGGCAAGCTTACAGCATCCCCCCCCCCCCCCCCCCCAGTTGCAGTATGAGTGGACCCTCCCACACCTTGTGCCCTCACCCTCCCAAATCCTAAATCCGCCACTGCTACATGCTTTTGTCTCATTACCTCCATTACATGCTCATGTGACCCCTTCACTATGTGCTCAAGTTGTGTGGTGTGTGTGCATGTACAAAGGTGATGTGACTCTTTTCGTCCCTCAATGGTACCATTCACATGATCCTTACTGAACAGTAAGTTCTGTAAGTTCAAGGATTTATAGAGATGTGTGCAGGCTATAATGGGAAGCCTTTATTATTGCTGCCCAATCAGATCAGATGTGGTAGATCTGAGGTACATGTACTAAAGTTTATATAGACAAGCACCCTGAGAATGTAGCATTCAAACTTCCATGGCTTCACCATATATAGTGAGACAAGGCATCACAGTGGAGGTTATGAGACATGAGCATTTAATGCAGGCATGAGATAGGAACATGTAATGGAGAAGCACAAGCATGAATGGTTTGTGTTAGTCAGTGTGTGAAGGTTGTCAAGGGCATGGTCACATGAGTTTGTAGTGGAAGACGATGAGACACAAAGCAGTGGTTGATTTGGGAGGGGGGTGGCATAAGGTGTGGGGGGGGGGGGGGGAACGTAAGGGGTACAGGGGTACAGGCTCATCTTCCCCCCCCCCCCCCCCCCCCCCCCCCCTTGGGGTCCTAGGAGACCTGCATGGGCATTCAGGGGAGGATATGAGACATGTAGTGGAGGCTATGAGATCCATGCAGTCCTGCGAGACGTAAGCCTGTGAGGTTTGTGTACATGTGTAAGTGTTAATGTGTGTGTGTTTACATACATCTGCAAGGGGGTGTGACATGCGAGTTAAAGTATTGTCACATAACCTCCACTCATGTCCCATGCCCTTCCTTCTCTATAAGTTCAGAGTGGGGGGAGGTGTGGTCGAGTTTAAAACCACTGCCGTGCTGATAGCAACCCTTCTTTTTAGTTGGAATTTATGCTCTGCACGCACAGATGTATGAACCCCCTCACACAAAAATGTAGGCTACAATACAGTACCATGTACTGGAGGTTAAGAGACACACATGTACGGAGTTATGGATGTTAATGGTGTGTGTGTGTGTGTGTGTGTGTGTGTGTGTGTGTGTGTGTGTGTGTGTGTGTTTACCTGTAGCTGCAAGGGTGTGACATGCAGATGAAATTAAAATATGGTCCATCTGTGGTTTCAGAGAGTAAATTCCAACACAAAATTACGCCTGTGATTTAACTCAACCACACCTCCCCCCACTTAGAATTTACAGTGAAGGAAGGGCATGGGACAGGAGCATGTAGTGGAGGCTATGTGACAGGACCATGGAATTGAGGCTATGAGACATAAGCTTGCCTTTCTGCTGTGCATTACTAGTATCCTATGTATGGTGTGGCCACGCCTAAATCTGTCTCTGTGTCGACTTCCGGTCCAGGGCAACGCCCAAATCGAACTGTCATATAAGTATGTCATATGGTTACGTCATATTGCGTAAAGTTGACATCGCCCTGCTGCAAGCCTAATTAACGTACTTAGTTATTGTACGTTCGACGTAAGCAGGACTGGGACGAGGGCCCCAGTCCTCCGTAGCCCGTACGTCCTGGCTTGCGAGACTAACTAAATTTAGACGTACATAAGTATTAACTTAATGAAATTGTAAATAGTGTCTCATTCCATCGATCGGAAATTGACATCGTCGTATCAACCCGAGGCTGCTAAATTTTGCCTTTAGCCTGCGACGTACACGTGCGTACGTATTAGCTCAACTCCACACTCGGATCACGTGCCACCCCCCCGACATAGTTACAACGAATGGAGATTCAATGCTTCTGGTACAACGCTCCTCACAACTCCTTGTGTGGAGCGTTGTATGCTCCCCCCATAGGGGCCCCCAGAAGCTTTGAATTTATAACTGTGATGTTGCGCGATAATTATCAGGGGGATGGCACGTGATCCGAGTGTGGCGCTGAACTAATACTTACGTGCACGTCGCAGGCTAAAGGCAAAATTTAGCAGCCTCGGGTTGCTACGAAGATGTCAATTTCCCCATCGTTACGATGGAATGAGACACCATTTATCATTCCCAGCTTGCCTGCCTGCCGTACGTTACTAGTATCCGACTTCTGGTGGGATCACGCCCAAATCGGTCTCTGTGTCGACTTCCGGTCCCAAATCGGTCTCTGTATTGGTCTCTGTGTCATTTGCTCTATGTCAACTGCTGTTGCGACGTACGTACAATTGTGAGGGCACGAGACGGAGACAACATGCTGATTCAATATGGAATACTTCTTCCAATTATGGAAGCCGATTTTTAAATTGGAAGACCTAGTTTTCAATGCATAATATAGTTCTTCGATGTACTAACTATGTGTTTCTCTCTTGGCAAAATAGGAAATCGTTAAGGTGTTGACACAAATGGTCGTGGAATATTGTAATGAGAAACGCTCCCATTGACTACCTGTACATTGAGGACAATGTTATGACAATCCTAGGGAAGCCTAACCTTAAATAGGAAAAATACGGCGACCCCACTAAAAATCATGGCAAATGTAGTATACAAACAATTTCTTTTGGCAAAAGCTGAGAAAAATCTGGTGTGCTTGGTATTGAAGGACCCCATACATTTCTATGGGAAAATATACGGGAATATTCGCTGATTCGCAAACCGCGAATTAATTAGCTTTTCCCTTTGACCGCTCATTTCTGGATATGATAAATTATCGATGCAGTATAACTATGCATGTAATACGTACCAGCATACAAGCATGCTTTTTTTTTTATTGTGCAGTGTATCCACCTCACGTTATAGTGATTTGATTGTTTGCTTGACGAAGGGCTAGGGAACTCCGAAATATATTTGCTTGTGTTAGATAGCCTCCAACCGATTGGATTCGAACTCTAATTGCCGGGTCGGTCCGCAATGGGCGAATCTCTATAAAAAGTAGTGTATATAGCATAGCACGTTCTTCCAAGTAATCCAACCATGCTTAAAGATATCGGCAGATCTTTTAATTCGAGTAATGAGTCACGTGTACTGCAGATGTAGATGATGACTGTGCATGCATTGGATGGCAATACTTTACCAGACGACATACCTGCATCTGAGGATAGCCATACGTGGTTGATGTGATAAGTGCCTTGTTACGGAGGTTGTTACTATCGGAACCTATACTCGAGTAAGTTCCATATAGGACTTCTGCAGTATCATGAAT
Organism: Eunapius fragilis; assembly: GCA_963681505.1. Classification (NCBI taxonomy): domain Eukaryota; kingdom Metazoa; phylum Porifera; class Demospongiae; order Spongillida; family Spongillidae; genus Eunapius; species Eunapius fragilis. The sequence continues at coordinate 14,472,973 of OY811973.1, read as the reverse complement.
GTCATTAAAAAACGTCATCTTGGTCAATCCATGCAAGCTTAATTCCAGCTACTAAGGCAGTTAGTGAAAGATCTTTTTCGACCGCTCTTAGCTTGAAAACTTGGCTTCGTTAAAGCACGATCAAATTTAAAAGTTACTGCTCATGCAGTTTTTTAACATGTTCAATTCTGGAGTTATACCATTTTGCGCGACTTTCCAATCACCCTGTATAGATCGATATGAGGTATTATTGTGCATTTTTGCTTATACTGTGTAAATATACGCGCGTTATAACTATGAATAACTGCGAAGGAAAATCATCTGTGTTACAACTTAATTGCTAACATAGAGGAGTACTGAAATCTGCCCCCCCCCCCCCCCCCCCCCCCCCCCCCACTTCATAACACCCTCTGCGGGCCCTGCAGTTACTCACATTAAGCCGGTTTGGGACACGTGATACATATAAAAATGGAAAACTCCCGCAAAAAACCGCAAGATTTTTTTCCTCAAAATTTTCCGCTATATGGTATGTTCATGCAATGGCTCTGTCCCAATCGATCAAGTTGTTTGCCGCGCTGATATTGTGCCAGCTGTGTGGAATAGGTGAGTATTTTGGCGAGGAGAATGTCGTATGCCACCGGTTATCGGCAGTTATGTCGGGATGAAGCGTCATTCACATCCAAATAACTGTTTATAGTAAATGAGACTATTTTTAAAATCGTTCCACGATAAAGCATTCATAACGCCACTTCGCATCTCGGTATTGATTTAGGCCTTTTGTAGAAACAACAATGGTTACCCAAATTGTGAGTAAATTGAGTAACGACATTGTAATTCGTCAGTAAGACAGATCAACGATGCCAATCTAGTTTAAGTCCTATCACAACACACACACACACACACACACACACAACGCACACACACACAACGCACACACACACACACACTGTGCAGGTACTTGTTGGTAGGTGTCTGCTACCTATATCATGTATTCATATCTCTTGGGATATTGCCATTTCAGCAAGCTGACATATACATGTACCACAGAGGCAACATCCCATTGGTAGCCCAGACATATTACATATTTCACCAACCCCCAGCCTGCAGATAGTGGCAGCTATGTGTGTGGATATGTTGGCTCAAGTAGTGCTAAGTCTACACCTCTTACCATCACCATCCAGTCATGTGAGCCAACAATATTTCCCCCATCACTCTTATATACCCCTCCCCTCCCATTACAGTCACCCCATCAGTGACATCATCCTCCTCTGGCTCTGTCACCAGTGGTACCTCCTTCACACTCACCTGTGATGTTGGGACTGGGTACTCGACCACTGTGGTGTGGTCAAAGGATGGCTCCACCTCCCTCCCCCAAAGTGCCATGGTTAATGGCAGCTCTCTGGTGTTCACCAACCCCCAACCTGGCGACAGTGGTAGTTATGTCTGTAGCTTCTTAGGGTCCACTGGTCCCAGCTCTCTCGCTTTTGTGGTCTCCATTAATGGTGAGGGTGTGCAGGATGAGGTAATGGGGTGTGGTCCAGTGGCATGGTGAGAGTCAATGGTGATGCATTTAAATTGCTATCTACCTCCTCCCCATCCCTCCTCCCCATCCTCAGATGACCTAACTATGGTCATTGTTATCGTGGCTGTTTTAGGGGGTGTGGCCCTTTTCATCCTCATCCTGGCTATCTTAGTGGTATTCTGCTATTGTTGCTTCTGTCGCAAAATCTCTGAAAAATCTTCCAGTAGCAAAGGTATGTGGAGGGTGTGGTCACGTGAATAGGGAGTGTCATGTGATGTAATGCTCTAGGACATACCCAACCACACAAGGATTTATACCATATAAGGTATTAACGCTAATTTAATCTAAAGCTTTAAATATTTTCAGTTTAATGAATGTCATGCTATGATTATCAAATGTGTTATGTCATCATATTGCCAAGCCAATGTAATTTTTTATACATCATTGCTATGGTGACGGTGCATACACCTTTGCCTAAATGTTCCCCTCACCAATACTTCACATACGCCCTTAGGCAATGACAAATGTATTGTGGGTGCTACGTGCTTGTGATTATCATCTGTCCCTCCCCTCTACTGCCCTTATGTCATAATGATGTCATCGGATGCTACAGTCAACAACAAAACAAGCAAGTGAGTACCACACCCATATATGGTAACTTGACATCCACTGGTTCATATTTCCTGACTCCTCCCACATTCTGTAACCATCTCTCCTTATCTAGATGGACTGCACCTGTGGAAACCAGACACTTCCTGCTGAGACTACAGACTCCGCCCACCAACCAGGCCTCTACCTCCACACACCAGCTAAGGTAACCATGACAACACTTGGTGCTGTTTAGTCACATGACATCCCTTCACAGCCGGCCAGCACCCTCATGCACCAAGGGGCCATCACTGATGAGCTCCCAGAGAGCTACAATGCAGCTACAACCTTTGGTACAGCAAACAGGCAGTCCTCCCAAACAGCCATCCCTCCTGCTTACAAAGGTGTGGAGCAAACACAATATGAAGTAATGAGAAGAGGCGAGGCTAACAGCAGCACTGATGACTCTGCAGTTACACCAAAAGGGGAGGGGTTTACCATCCTCCCCAATGAGGAGTGTTACACAAGTGCCAGCCCTGAAGTAGGGCCTGCTACCAGCATGGTGTGATAGAGGGGGGACACTTATAAATTAATCAAAGACATAAGGTGTGTACGTGTGAGCATATTATTTCTACATGTCCCTGCTTTCTCTCTCTCTGTTACACCATCTTCACTAGCTTACGTTTCCTGTGTTCAGTACTTGAATGGTGCAAATATGTATATAAGGTTTTTGGGTGTGATCATTGGGAGTTAAGCATGGTGTGTTGTGGGTGTGGCACAGGTGTTGGCTATACCTCTGGATCACCTCCCTTCACCTTCATGAAAGAACATTATATGGCTATTGATCTTGACTCAGTCAGCTGAATACGACTATCCCTGAACATGAAACCCAGCACTGAAAAGCAACCCATAAGCCGTTATGTCAGATCGTGGGTTGCTTTTGCTTAGGGTTCAAGCCTCGGCCTGAGAGGGTAACACTTCTCCCCTGGTCTTATTCATGTTGGATTCCGGTCCGTTCATGTTCAGTGATAGTCGTATTCAGCCGACTGAGCCGGGATCTAACTACTTTCATGACCGGCTGCACGCGAACGGTACAACTTGGCCCCCCCCCCCCATACTTACATGATCAAGCAACAGAGCTGATATCAAAACTGCTGCATGGGCCTTTCGCTCTATCAACATAAACAACAATTTCTTAACGTGTGACAGATTCCAAATCCAGGAACCTCGTTCTGAATGGAATACCAACGGTTTCCGTATCAAAAGAAATATTACGGGTACTGGAGTATCTGGGATATTTCGTTTGACTTTTGTTGCTCATGAATAACGGTTTAAAGGTTGAATGATTATTCCGGAGATCGATACTCGTGAATCCGGAATATTTTTATCTTTGGATATCCGGACGCTATGAAAATGGTTTCGACTTTGTTGTTCATGAATAACGTTACAAAGATCGAATGCATTATTCCGGATACTCGAGAACCCGGAATAATAAAATTCAAAATTGAACTAACGGCTCCCCGTCACCCGTAGGCCGGACCTTATTTTCACAACGCGCCACTTCTGACGTGAATCTCATCCTAATGCGTTAAATTGGATTAACGGTATTCTAGTTTCTCGAGCCATCTATTCTACATGTATTATCTATGATCGGGTCAGGTCATGCCTTCAATAGACATGTATACTGGAGGAATACCAATTCATATTTTTGCGAATAAGGTCTATACTTGCTCACTTGCTCACGGCTCAGCGTGCCACTTGGTTCTATTCTTTCGTCACGCGCAGGTATTTTGAGAAAAACAACTTACTTAACTATGCAAAAGCGTGGAATACCATATAACCATGCTATGTCATGTCCTTGCATGGTAACGGTAATTTGTACGGTGATGTCATCCATCCGCGGGACGAATTTAAACCTGCACGTGATATTATACCAGCTTCCATTCATTCATCAAGTATGGCACTATCCCAATTTAAATTATTTGCCGCGCTGGTTTTGTGTCAATTATGTGGAATAGGTGAGTAATTTAACGGGAAGAACGGCGCATGGTGATCGAATAGGCAGTAACAAATGCGTTGGGAAACTTCTCTATACCATGTGTCCGAATGAAGTTTTGTTTTATGTTCTGCTTACCCCCACCAACAACCATACCCACAAAACCGTTATCGTTATACATTGTCAGCACAGGTAACTTAGTTTGAATTCACTCTGTGGTCTTCATCCATTTGGAAACTCCCCCCCCCCCCCCCCCCCCCCTCCCCTTGAAATGTGTACATTGCTGTCAAAAAAGCTCAGAGCATATTGTGAGAGCAATTCAAGGATTGAAGTATCTTTAACTATAGACAAAAGATTGGTGTATTATTACAATCCGAATTCCAAAAACCAATGCTATGGTTGAAAAACATGTAACATGCCTTAGTGTGGTGGTAAGTTCAAGAACTAGAATTGACTGTTAATAATCTTAATGCAAGTGTGTAGTGTGGATTTTCAATCATTTACAACCCAGATGACATGAATTGGAAGTTGTATTAAAAGTGATATTCAAAATGGATAATTACTGACTTCAGCTTGTTAGAGAAGTGAAGCATACAGCATTATTATGAACGAGGAGAGGACATGATGTACATTGGTCAAATTTTGCTTGTAACAGTTTGTATCCCAGACTAATCAAACAAATTCTATAAACGTGGTGAGATTTTGATGTGTGAATATTATTGATAACCATTGACATGGATGTACGTATGACTGTTAAAAGACAAATCCCTGGGAAGGGGGAGGTGGGAGAAAATGGAGAAGAGGAGAGAAGGGAGAGGGGGGCATAATGGGACGTTTGTCTTCACACAACTTCCCTCATGTTCCTTCAGTTTCATATTTCAAAGTAGTTATAATGGCCTCTAAACGTAATGTCTTACCTAAGTCTGGGAACCAGGTGCTGGTGTCTTGACCAGGTGAATTGCATTGGTTCTCTGTTCTATTGGTTTACTTTATCTGGATTAGTGAGGTTCTATCATCAGACCTTACGTTATCCGTATCTCACCCTGGCTTCAAGTCACCGATGATAATGAAATACATGTGGTATTGAAGTCAATAGATGTGACTTGTATAACAACATCTCTGGTCCCCATCCAGCTACCTGCCAGCCATGTCTGTATAACTACACCATTGGTACTGCCCTACCTGTCGTCATCATACAGTCTGCACCAGTGTGTCTGATATGTCCACAAACCACCACTCAATGGGCCGTTGGTGGTGGAAGTACCCCACCTACCATATCTGGAGCACCTTACATACTGTATGTGGTGTCACCTGCTACCACTTTCATTGGTGGTCCACAGGTTGGGTGTTTTGCATCATCAACTCTCATAGCTGCAAGTACAGGTATGTGTGCAGAATTGAACTGTCCAATCAAATACTCTTCAGCCTGTAACCTTATCTTCACACAGTTGCCATAGCTATTCAAGTGATCCCTGAAGTGGTGACTTATGTGAATGAGACAGGGACATTGAATCTAGCATGTTCCACTGTGGTCACTGTTACTTCGTCACTTGTTGCATTACTTGGCCAATCATGGCTGAACCCTCTTGGGAACATCATATCAACCCAAGTATCTGCTACTGTACCCAGCATTACCCGTACAGCAGCTGGTAACTACACATGTGTTACAAAGCTGATACCAAATGCCAATGGAGTGGCCAATGTAACAGGCTCCACCAAGGTGGTAGTCTACTGTGAGTGACCTCCATATTGGAGGAACATTGTCACCATGTTCCCCATGTCCCCATAGACCCTCCCACCATCATATCATCACAGTCCACTGTCTACATGCCCCAGGGCCTCAGTGTTAAGCTGAACTGTACCTTTGATGGCCTCCCTGTCCCCAACGTTGTCTGGACCCTCCCCAATGGGAGTGTCCTCACCTCCTCCCAGGGTCGCTTCATCACCCAGTCCACCTCCACCTCTACCACCCTCATCATATCATCCCTGGTGGGGGGAGGGGACACTGGGACCTACATGTGTAATGCTTCCAACTTTAGGGGCGTGTCCACCAGCACTGTGAGGCTGAATGTGCAGGGTGAGTGTGGGAGTGATTTGAGGGCATCTGTTGGCATGGTAACACACAGAATGCATGTAGTCATTGTGATTCCTGGTGCATAAGGTAGGCCACACCCTCTTCCATATGCTCTACTGTATCTCCATGTACCAATCTACCCACCTCTGGGTGCATAGCATTAGTACATGTATGTATGTGTACCCCCCATCATGACACTCCTCCACATTCCTCTGCTCCTCCTCCCCATTCCTCTGCTCCTCCTCCCCAGTGCCTCCTGATTCTCCCTCCAATTTGGTGGTAACCTACACAGACAACTCCTCCATCTCTCTGAGCTGGTCCGTTGGGTTTGATGGCTACTCTAACCTGTCCAGTGTTGTCATCAGCTATGAGGTGGACAGGTACCCTCAGGATGGTACCAGGTCCCAGACCTTCTCCATGGGGACATCTGCTACCCTCACTGGTCTATATCCTTACTCCAACTACACCATCCATGTCAGACTGACCAATGCTGTTGGTCTGGTCAGTAATCCTACCAACATCACCTCAACCACCATGTCTTTGAGTGAGCCCCTGTTATTAATGCTATATTAGTTACCTATCCTGCCCCTCCCCGTCCAGCTGTGCCCTATCAGACTGGACCTCCCATAGCAACCATCTATGCTGGGATACCATTCAACATAACCTGTAACCTTCAGCCTGGGTACCAGGTGACATGGAGCAGAGTTGGGTCCCCCCTCCCATCTGATGCCACCATGAGAGGGAATGCTCTGGTCTTCACCAACCCCCAGCCTGCAGATAGTGGCAGCTATGTGTGTGGATATGTTGGCTCAAGTAGTGCTAAGTCTATACCTCTTACCATCACCATCCAGTCATGTGAGCTAACAATACTTCCCCCATCACTCTTATATACCCCTCCCCTCCCATTACAGTCACCCCATCAGTGACATCATCCTCCTCTGGCTCTGTCACCAGTGGTACCTCCTTCACACTCACCTGTGATGTTGGGACTGGGTACTCGACCACTGTGGTGTGGTCAAAGAATGGCTCCACCTCCCTCCCCCAAAGTGCCATGGTTAATGGTAGCTCTCTGGTGTTCACCAACCCCCAACCTGGGGACAGTGGTGGTTATGTCTGTGGCTTCTTAGGGTCCACTGGTCCCAGCTCTCTCGCTTTTGTGGTCTCCATTAATGGTGAGGGTGTGCAGGATGAGGTAATGGGGTGTGGTCCAGTGGCATGGTGAGAGTCAATGGTGATGCATTTAAATTGCTATCTACCTCCTCCCCATCCCTCCTCCCCATCCTCAGATGACCTAACTATGGTCATTGTTATCGTGGCTGTTTTAGGGGGTGTGGCCCTTTTCATCCTCATCCTGGCTATCTTAGTGGTATTCTGCTATTGTTGCTTCTGTCGCAAAATCTCTGAAAAATCTTCCAGTAGCAAAGGTATGTGGAGGGTGTGGTCACGTGAATAGGGCGTGTAATGTGATGTAATGCTCTAGGACATACCCAACCACATAAGGATTTATACCATATAAGGTATTAACGCTAATTTCATCTAAAGCTTTAAATATTTTCAGTTTAATGAATGTCATGCTATGATTATCAAATGTGTTATGTCATCATATTGCCAAGCCAATGTAATTATTTATACATCATTGCTATGGTGACGGTGCATACACCTTTGCCTAAATGTTCCCCTCACCAATACTTCACATACGCCCTTAGGCAATGACAAATGTATTGTGGGTGCTACGTGCTTGTGATTATCATCTGTCCCTCCTCTCTACTGCCCTTATGTCATAATGATGTCATCGGATGCTACAGTCAACAACAAAACAAGCAAGTGAGTACCACACCCATATATGGTAACTTGACATCCACTGGTTCATATTTCCTGACTCCTCCCACATCCTGTAACCATCTCTCCTTATCTAGATGGACTGCACCTACAGAAACCATCAAATCCAAGACACTTCCTGCTGAGACTACAGACTCCGCCCACCAACCAGGCCTCTACCTCCACACACCAGCTACGGTAACCATGACAACACTTGGTGGCGTTTAGTCACATGACATCCCTTCACAGCCGGCCGGCACCCTAATGCACCAAGGGGCCATCACTGATGAGCTCCCAGAGAGCTACAATGCAGCTACAACCTCTGGTACAGCAAACAGGCAGTCCTCCCAAACAGCCATCCCTCCTGCTTACAAAGGTGTGGAGCAAACACAATATGAAGTAATGAGAAGAGGCGAGGCTAACAGCAGCACTGATGACTCTGCAGTTACACCAAAAGGGGAGGGGTTTACCATCCTCCCCAATGAGGAGTGTTACATGAGTGCCAGCCCTGAAGTAGGGCCTGCTACCAGCATGGTGTGATAGAGGGGGGACACTTATAAATTAATCAAAGACATAAGGTGTGTACGTGTGAGCATATTATTTCTACATGTCCCTGCTCTCTCTCTCTGTTCCACCATCTTCACTAGCTTACATTTCCTGTGTTCAGTACTTGAATGGTGCAAATATGTATATAAGGTTTTTGGGTGTGATCATTGGGAGTTAAGCATGGTGTGTTGTGGGTGTGGCACAGCCGTTGGTTACATATAAATGAGGTGGACAACATTCTATTTGACAGTACACATGTACAGTACCCAATGGACCATATGGTACCACTTTATGACAACTAACACTGCTGCTAACTCTTTCTAAGGGCCAAGATCAGCCCCACCCCCACCACCACACCAGTGAGCAGCCCAAGGGAGAATACCACTGTGGCTGTAGAGAGAAGGGTCATGTAAATGGAGCCCTTAATCCTGACATGCTTGCTAACTTTTCTTCCTTCCTGAAGTACGTTCTCTGTGCTTTTCACAGCTCACCCAATGCATAGACCTCTGAACCGCCTCCCGCCATCTTGCATAGCGACTGTCCCTGTCTATATTAGGTATCATAGCAACATGTATATCCATAGCAACACTAGTGCACACACCGTCTGGCTTGATTTGAGGATCAAACTGAGACACCTGTTGCCGTGGGAACTGTGTCACATCACTCCAGACTCCAGTGGCAATGCCTGCTGCAATGGCTGCTCCAAGAGCTGCCATCTCACACATATCAGGACGTACTGTGTGACGGTGTGCAGAGCATGTGTGAAGGTGTGCAGAGCATGTGTGATGGTGTGCAGAGCATGTGTGATGGTGTGCAGAGCATGTGTGATGGTGTGCAGAGCATGTGTGATGGTGTGCAGAGCATGTGTGATGGTGTGCAGAGCATGTGTGATGGTGTGCAGAGCATGTGTGAAGGTGTGCAGAGCATGTGTGATGGTGTGCAGAGCATGTGTGATGGTGTGCAGAGCATGTGTGAAGGTGTGCAGAGCATGTGTGATGGTGTGCAGAGCATGTGTGAAGGTGTGCAGAGCATGTGTGAAGGTGTGCAGAGCATGTGTGATGGTGTGCAGAGCATGTGTGATGGTGTGCAGAGCATGTGTGAAGGTGTGCAGAGCATGTGTGATGGTGTGCAGAGCATGTGTGAAGGTGTGCAGAGCATGTGTGAAGGTGTGCAGAGCATGTGTGATGGTGTGCAGAGCATGTGTGATGGTGTGCAGAGCATGTGTGAAGGTGTGCAGAGCATGTGTGAAGGTGTGCAGAGCATGTGTGATGGTGTGCAGAGCATGTGTGATGGTGTGCAGAGCATGTGTGATGGTGTGCAGAGCATGTGTGATGGTGTGCAGAGCATGTGTGAAGGTGTGCAGAGCATGTGTGAAGGTGTGCAGAGCATGTGTGATGGTGTGCAGAGCATGTGTGATGGTGTGCAGAGCATGTGTGAAGGTGTGCAGAGCATGTGTGAAGGTGTGCAGAGCATGTGTGATGGTGTGCAGAGCATGTGTGATGGTGTGCAGAGCATGTGTGATGGTGTGATAACAACATGCTTTAACCCACTCCATACCATACCATAACCATAGGGGCGGACCCTGCAAGTCCCCCTAGTGGGTCTGGGGTGTAGCCCCAGAAAGTCAATGCGTACCTTAAGCTCTTAAAAATAAACTACACAAAAAGTGTGCAATTAATTAACCAGTTAACATTATTAATTGTGGGCCTGAAATGGAGGGGTTGCAAAATCCTAACCCCACCCCCTGGATCCATCAGTCACCTCATAACACCCCAAAACTCATAACACCACCCAACTCATAACACCCTACAACTCATAACACCCTACACCTCATAACACCCTACACCTCGTAACACCCTACACCTCATAACACCACAAAACTCATAACACCCTACACCCCGTAACACCCTACACCTCATAACACCCTACACCTCATAACACCCTACACCTCATAACACCCTACACCTCATAACACCACACAACTCATAACACCCTACACCTCGTAACACCCTACACCTCATAACACCCTACACCTCATAACACCACACAACTCTAACACCCTACACCTCATAACACCCTACACCTCATAACACCACACAACTCATAACACCCTACACCTCGTAACACCCTACACCTCATAACACCCTACACCTCATAACACCTACACCTCATAACACCGTACACCTCATAACACCACACAACTCATAACACCCTACACCTCATAACACCCTACACCTCATAACACCCTACACCCCGTAACACCCTACACCTCGTAACACCCTACACCTCATAACACCCTACACCTCATAACACCCTACACCTCATAACACCCTACACCTCATAACACCACACTACTCATAACACCCTACACCTCGTAACACCCTACACCTCATAACACCCCAAAACTCATAACACCCTACACCTCATAACACCCTACACCTCATAACACCCTACACCTCATAACACCCTACACCTCATAACACCACACAACTCATAACACCCTACACCTCATAACACCCTACACCTCATAACACCCTACACCTCATAACACCACACAACTCATAACACCCTACACCTCGTAACACCCTACACCTCATAACACCCCAAAACTCATAACACCCTACACCTCATAACACCCTACACCTCATAACACCCTACACCTCATAACACCCTACACCTCATAACACCGTACACCTCATAACACCACACAACTCATAACACCCTACACCTCATAACACCCTACACCTCGTAACACCCTACACCTCGTAACACCCTACACCTCGTAACACCCTACACCTCGTAACACCCTACACCTCATAACACCCTACACCTCATAACACCACACAACTCGTAACACCCTACATCTCATAACACCCTACACCTCATAACACCCTACACCTCATAACACCCTACACCTCATAACACCCTACACCTCATAACACCCTACACCTCATAACACCCTACACCTCATAACACCCTACACCTCATAACACCCTACACCTCATAACACCCTACACCTCATAACACCCTACACCTCATAACACCCTACACCTCATAACACCATACACCTCATAACACCCTACACCTCATAACACCTTACACCTCATAACACCATACACCTCATAACACCCTACACCTCATAACACCACACAACTCATAACACCCTACACCTCGTAACACCTTACACCTCGTAACACCTTACCCACAGGGATACCCAAGATGTCAGCTTGTAGCTGTAACAGGAGGTCATTGGTAACCATTCCTCCATCCACCTTGAGTAGACCAAGAGGCAAGTGTGAGTCCTGGTTCATTGCATCCAGCACCTACATGAGGTAATGATGAGGTAATTGAGGTAATGAACCCACACAACTCTGCCCATACTGATCATTACAACCCTTACTGCAGAGTTCTCAATGATCTCTGATAGCCTTACTCCACCTCTCTGATGGCCTTACTCCCACCTCTCTGATGGCCTTACCCCCACCTCTCTGATGGCCTTACCCCCACCTCTCTGATGGCCTTACCCCCACCTCTCTGATGGCCTTACCCCCACCTCTCTGATGGCCTTACCCCCACCTCTCTGATGGCCTTACCCCCACCTCTCTGATGGCCTTACCCCCACCTCTCTGATGGCCTTACCCCCACCTCTCTGATGGCCTTACCCCCACCTCTCTGATGGCCTCACCCCCACCTCTCTGATGGCCTTACCCCCACCTCTCTGATGGCCTTACCCCCACCTCTCTGACGGCCTTACCCCCACCTCTCTGACGGCCTTACCCCCACCTCTCTGATGGCCTTACCCCCACCTCTCTGATGGCCTTACCCCCATCTCTCTGATGGCCTTACCCCCACCTCTCTGATGGCCTTACCCCCACCTCTCTGATGGCCTTACCCCCACCTCTCTGATGGCCTTACCCCCACCTCTCTGATGGCCTTACCCCCACCTCACTGATGGCCTTACCCCCACCTCTCTGACGGCCTTACCCCCACCTCTCTGACGGCCTTACCCCACCTCTCTGATGGCCTTACCCCACCTCTCTGATGGCCTTACCCTCTCTGATGGCCTTACCCCCACCTCTCTGGTGGCCTTACCCCCACCTCTCTGATGGCCTTACCCCACCTCTCTGATGGCCTTACCCCCACCTCTCTGGTGGCCTTACCCCCACCTCTCTGATGGCCTTACCCCCACCTCTCTGATGGCCTTACCCCCACCTCTCTGATGGCCTTACCCCCACCTCTCTGATGGCCTTACCCCCACCTCTCTGATGGCCTCACCCCCACCTCTCTGATGGCCTTACCCCCACCTCTCTGATGGCCTTACCCCCACCTCTCTGACGGCCTTACCCCCACCTCTCTGATGGCCTTACCCCCACCTCTCTGATGGCCTTACCCCCACCTCTCTGATGGCCTTACCCCCATCTCTCTGATGGCCTTACCCCCACCTCTCTGATGGCCTTACCCCCACCTCTCTGATGGCCTTACCCCCACCTCTCTGATGGCCTTACCCCCACCTCTCTGATGGCCTTACCCCCACCTCACTGATGGCCTTACCCCCACCTCTCTGACGGCCTTACCCCCACCTCTCTGACGGCCTTACCCCACCTCTCTGATGGCCTTACCCCACCTCTCTGATGGCCTTACCCTCTCTGATGGCCTTACCCCCACCTCTCTGGTGGCCTTACCCCCACCTCTCTGATGGCCTTACCCCACCTCTCTGATGGCCTTACCCCCACCTCTCTGGTGGCCTTACCCCCACCTCTCTGATGGCCTTACCTCTCTTGATTGGAAGCACACAGCTTCTAATGTTGCTCTGCAGAGGTGTGACTTGGTGGTGTAGTTGGTTAGACCTATGATAACACTTGGAGGGTGCGTGCATATCAACGAGTGAATTAGATGTTGTCATGGCGACAAGACTAACCCTCTGGCATCAGGTTGCCAGTAAGGAGCAAACAGCCCAGAGAACGCAGGTACAAAGTAAACATCACCTGTGTCCTTGACATCACTGGCAAAGTGTTCTGAGTGATGTGTGTGAGTGATGTGTGAGTGGTGTGATGTGTGTGAGTGGTGTGATGAGTGTGAGTGGTGTGAGTGATGAGTGTGAGTGGTGTGAGTGATGTGTGTGAGTGGTGTGAGTGACAAGTGATGAGTGTGACAGTGAAGTAAAGAACCAAACCTATATCTTTGGCTTCCTTCAAGAGTTTCATATTGTCCCTCAACCAGCGAACACTTTGTCCCCCTATGGCCACAGATCCCTGGGGGTTACGACCACAGGTGAAACCACACCCACATCCTCTATGGAATCTCATACCTCCAGGGCATAGATGGGCGGAGCATGGGGACCGAGCTGGTATGCCACTGTGGTTAGCATCCCATGATGGCTCATCACTGGTTGCTAGGATATGAACAACTCACACATTTAACACTCTGTCCATGAAACTTTGATAACAAATAGCTTAAAAGGTGAACAACGTGAAGAGCTACAAATAGACTCATGGTAGGGGTCAAAGGCCCCCTTAGGGTAGCAAATTTTTGCTGGCTTCTCAAATCTGCCCCAAATCTGCCCCCAAAACTCGCCCATTTTGCAATGTTTCATGGGGCGTCTTTGGCAACATACAACTAGGCCTGTCCCTAGTGGATATTTGGACAAGATGATCCTTTGGATGAAGATAAAATGTTCTTTCCATCCAGGAAGACAGCAGGTCAAGCTCATTACTTTAATCCCCAGACATGATTGCTAGCCATCAGATAACCTGTTCCCATACCATACAATTGGGCACCGCCCCCATCTGTACATAAACATTTAACATACAGTACTTACTTGCGTCGTCTCATGTGTACTAATCTAGACTGTTTAGAACATGTCCTTTTATAACTAAAACAATAACAAGTGATAACTACTTCATGAGGGCTGGGGAGGAGGGATGGCATGGGGAGAGGAGCATTCTATCAAACAACAGCACAAGGGATGGGGAGGAGGATGGGAAGGAGGAGGGATGGTATGGGGAGGAGGATGGGAAGGAGGAGGGATGGTAGGGGAGGCTGTCCCTGTAACCCATAGAGAGCTCACTTGTCCTGTGTTGTAAAGAAGGAAGCAGCCTGTTCCATATGTGTTCTTGGCCTCACCAGGTGCAAAACATTGCTGGCCAACAAGAGCTGCTTGCTGGTCACCTAGGCAACCACAGATAGGCACTCCTTTTAGAACTCCACTGGCCTAATATGCAAGCATCAAATGAGAAGCTGGGAAAGCCTGGGGAAGAGGTATGACTTACAATGTAGCCATACACTTCAGATGAGCTTCGAATTTCTGGAAGAATGGAACGAGGTATATCAAAGAAGCTGTGGAATGGAATGAGGTCATGGGATGGAATGAGGTCATGGAATGGAATGAGGTCATGGAATGGAATAAGGTACAAGGTTTATGGAATCTAGTTCTGGTGACATTACCAAGAAACTTCCCCCCCTTCCACACCCCATCCACCCTCCCATCTCATCACACCCACCCTCCCATCCACACCACACCCACCCTCCTATCCAATGCCTCGGTCTTACCTACAAAGGTAAGGATCCCATTGAAGGCTATGGACGTTCATGAGCATGGTCCTGGATGCATTGGTAACATCAGTAACATGGACGCCTCCTGCCACGCCCCCTGTCAGATTCTGTGTGGGCGTGGTCATTAACATTGTTTAGGACCCCTACATCTTGCAGTCACGTGTACTCTAATTAAAGCACACTGGAACGATACGCACCACACACTTCTCACCCATATAAGCCAGGTATCCACGGTGCCAAAGAGGCACCGCCCCTCTCTAATGGCGACCCTAACATGGTCACAGTTTTCCATAAGCCAGCGTATCTTAAGAGCACTGAAGTAAGGGTTAATGGGTAGACCACACCTAGGCTATGAAGGAGGAGAGGAGAGAGGGGAGGGGAGGGAGAGAGGTGAGGGAGGGATGGGGAGGGAGGGAAAGAGAGAGGGGAGGGAAGGAGGGAATGGAGAGAGGGGGATGGGAGACAAAGTGTTGTGAATCCAATAGTAACAGGAGGGTAACTCACCCTTAGAGCATCCTTGGAGGTCGTTCGACCAATCATTTTCTCGGTCACCCCAGCAGCTCTGCCATCACACCAAACTGTAAGGTCAAAGTTCAATAAGTGTCTGCCCCACTACCACCACCAACCAACCAATGCAATTGTAAAGACACTGTCCCGTAGTCTTGTCCCATAGCACCGTGGACTCCCGCTGATTTGTGATGCCTACTCCCGATAAACGCTTCCCCTCTCTCTGCAAGGCCACACCCACTTCGTCCATACACGTGATGACGCTGGTCACCAGCTCTGAGGGGTCCTGTTCCATCCATCTAACGAACATGCACATGAGGAACAACAGAGGTGGCCGTACGCCATTGCGTGTACCCTTCATTCGGTGTGAACTGCTTCACTTCTACCTGGTGCTTTGCTACAACTTGCAATGTTTTATCAAATACCTGACGGTTTGGAATAATGAGTGACAAGCTTACGTCATAATGTTATATCTTGCCAGAAATCTGGAGCTGGAAGTGCCTTGGTCAATGGCCCCTATTAGTTCAGCTGCTTCGGACATCGAGCTTATAATTCTCGTACGCAGGCCTTACCGGCATTGTCAATGGCGTGACGTCACGCAATGAATTACGCTTCATGCGGTTAATTATCTGTTAATTACCGAATGTTTTGTTCTGTTAGTAAAATAAATCATTATGTATGAGTGTCATTTGCGTCATGATGTAAGTTTTTTGCACTGTGCTTCTGTTATGAAGTTCTGGTCACATATAGAATGGCATTACAGTAGTGACATAGTGTTTGACGGAACTTTGCGGATACTTCCGTAGCAGAAACACTAAGTGCGGGACACATTTCTGCGGCAACTTCAATCATAGAGTTGCACAGTTTGGAAATGTTTGATGGCTGCCGGTAAAAACAGGATTCATATTAGCACACTTCAAGTCAGATAATCTCCACATGTACCTCAGTATAACGTCTTATGTATATGATTGCCGACAAAGGCGCCACCGAAGTATTGTTGCCTGTGGACATAGAAGAATTGTACAGCTCCCTATCCAAGCCTTGTGTACAAATGGTCCATCATGCATATTGAAGCCATATGCATTCTGAACAACTTCGGTGATTGCAACAATTTCATCGTCCTGTGTGTGTATGTGTGCATGTGTGCATGTGTTGCATGTGTTGTGATAAACAGATTGTCTCATTTCGTATGCATGCTAAATGAGGTTTTCCCATAGATTCTCTCAAGTATGGTTTTCCAGGATCGTTTTGTCCTCACCAAATGCATTGGCTATGCCGGTATAAGTGACCCAGTTTCTCTGAAGCAGACGGCACTCTGGAACTGTACTTGTTTGGCTTGTGCAACTTGCAGCTTTTTCAACTCGTTCAAATAATGAGTGAAGCTAGATATACTGCATGCTTTCTGCTGATGGCTTGTCAGGGCCAACTGCAAACTAAACTGTGGCAAGCATCCTCTAGCAGCCCATATATCCTTGTGAGGATGCCTACAGTAATGTGTAGCCCAGGTAGGCATACCTACAGTGAAGGTGAACTTGTTATTTGACAGTTGACTATACAAGTGTACCTGTGATATAGGGAATGTGCCTTCAGCCACACAATTGTAGCAGTTCTTGACAGTTTCCCGATCCCCACCTGCTGCCATGAAATTGTTGTAGTTGGTATGGATGCTCTCCACAGATCGTTTTGGGTAAGATTGAGATTTCCGTTTTGCAGGCTGCAATTGCATGTCCTCATGGTGATCTCACAAACCAAACAGGAGTGACATCAATGCCAAATGCAGAGTGTAAATCTGCTGAAAACTCTGTGCATTGATACGAACGCCTTGATTTCATATCCTTAGGTGCTATAAACAAGCGACAACATCCTGCGTCGCTCCTGAACTTTGATTATGTGGTGTCGCTCCATTCAAACCACACCTATAATTCATAAAATACTAGTACACATACCGCGTAGGGTGGTAAAACAAAATAGTGGCTTGTTCTGGTGTTGTTGTGAATATACTTTTTTATGTATGTTTTTAACTCGCTGACCTTTATAATTATTGGCGCCGTCTTTGCTACGCTCGATCGAAGTACCCATATCACATGGCCGTAAAAAAAAACGATGCGCGTTAGAAGGAGTAATATTATAGCTCCTGCGCATAGGGAATGTTATTTGCTGCTGTGGTAGGTATGGACAAACGATCTCAAGCGGAAAACGTAAAATATAAATACGATTGAATTGATCATTGAGCAAATTAATTTTACATCGTTTCATAGGATACCGTATTTGCTAATTATCTGAATTTTGTCCAACCGCAACTTGTATCCTTATCCTTCCATAGCTTAACGTAATGACACACGCCCCCAACAGCCTCCTCCCCCCTCCCAAACTTAGCCCTCGTCATGATTACATTACTGAGTAGTACTCTGTGTGGCGTTACGTACGGTACACTGGTGTAGGCACGTACAGCCTTTGCCAGTGTGTTACCAGCTGACTAATTCAAACCATATATGGTAACATAAACAACAACTTTCGATATGCGACTGTACAGAAACTTAGCAGCACAACAGAGCAGAGTGAGAGAGATGTCCACACAAAAGAGAAGGTTGCCATCAATCATCATCATCATCATCATCATCGCTAAGGGCACGACGTTTCTTCTTCTTAGCAGCCGGAACCTCTGCAATACACACACACACACACACACACACACACACACACACACAATGATGAATAGCTGCACCCACCTACCACACCTACCTTCTCTTGCAGCCACCTCATCACTCTTGGCCTTCATCAGCCTCTCAGCTCTGTCCTCCTCCCCGCTGTCCTCACTGGCAGCATAGCTATCCCTCCCATGAGCTAACTTTGACCTCACAGAAGACTTGATGGCCGCCAGACTTTCTCCCTCTCCATCCTAACACAACACAGCTGTGACCCCACCATTTGAACTAGCTCCACCCACTTAGCCCCCACCTCATCATCAATGAAGTTGTCTGGTTCCAGGTAGCTAGCAGTCAACCCACGCTGTGAGTGCTTCTCTCTCGTGCGCTTCTGATGACTCTCCCTACGTACAGCTGCACGCAAGCTCTCCTCTTCTTTCTGTGAAGACCAACCAAGTACATGTTATATAGGTAACCATGGTAACACGACAATGCCCTTCACAGCCCTGATGTATGTGACCACCGTCATGTAATATTGGTGGAGTGGGAGGTACTCCTGCAATATTATAAGAACCTCATGTCTCTACTAACCAGACTACGTATGCACAAGAGACTAAATATTGTTTGCAGACAATGGAGGCATTACCACGCATAACAGCTGGTGTCTACACAAAGTGCTGACAGATAGTAAGAGCAACGTAACTTGAGTGCGAACAATAAGACGCTTGAACCAGCCAACATCACTAATATCATGACAATTCAACTCATCAATGATACTGCAATTATTAAAGCATTGTGACGGTCAGATTAAGTGGAGATATCCTGGTCCATGCGCTAGTAGATAGATTTTTGAATCTGTGCAATATTGAGGCAACACTTTTCCACTGTTTAGAGCTTCAATTTTTCAAGTTAGAAAATTGTTAATTATTTGCTACAATACTTTATTCGATACTTAGGGTTAGGGTTAGGGTTAGAAGTTGGCCACAGGATTTGGGGCATCCATAATATTTTTCCGCATCTTTTCTCTGTGCATCATTCTCAAACTGCACGATTCTTCAGTTTTTACTCTTTTTTTGTCAACATGTGGTAGCAATGAATAAATTTAAGCTGCTTCACAACTGCACCGTTTAAACAAGTGAGTACTCGAGGCTTGAGTACTCACTTGAAATAGCTATTTTCTACCAAAGGGCTAGTGAAACATGTGCTACTTCAATTATTCATTTATTCATTGTTGTTATGGCTACTGCTTGTTGACATTAGCCATGTAAAAGGTAAGAAACATGTAGTCCAAGAAAAAGTGTTATGGATGCCGCAAATCCCATTAAAACCAATTACAGTGAAAAAAAAAATCAACGCGATACCACATTGAGTCTAAAATATTGAATTTAAATAAAAACTTTATCCATTATAGCCAATAGAAAAATCTATTTACTCGTGCATGGTCATAATACTAAAGGAGCACACGGAGATTTCAACTGGCCATGTGGTTAAAACTCTCCACCCATAGGGTACGGGGAGCACCAGCTTACCCCATAGGGTACCGGGAGCACCAACTTATCCCATAGGGTACCGGGAGCACCAGCTTAGCGACAAACATAAAAGATAATGATCTCACCTTAATCTTCTCAAAGCGTTCAGACTCAGGGTCCTTCCCCACAACAGACAACACTCTAATTTTCTGTGAGGCAGAGAACCAATGATGTCGTAGAACAATGATGTCGTAGAACAATGATGTCATAGAATAATGATGTCATAGAACAGTTTGCAACACATATCAATAACATGCCTGAGCTTTGGAAAACCTGTCTGCTATTGACAACGTCATCTTGCGGTGAGTCTGACTGTCAGTGGAGTGGGGCCTATATAATGTGAAGAGAAGTGATAAGGTGTGATGTGTGGAGATGCACAGCACCATCTCATGGAATACCTGAAGTTTATCTTGGTCTTAAATACAGCCTGCCCTTGGAGTCCAGTACCTGAGAGAAAGGACGTGCACATGTGGTGTGTATCATGATACTGTAGGGAACACTTCATTTTATATAACTGCAAACTTCTAAAAAGAAAATTGTTTCTACAATCTGTTCTGATCATCTCTCCACTTAGTAGTTCTAGTAGTGGTGTTGTTCCATACCACAGTGTTATTGTAAGACTTCTGTTATCTGCTACTTACTACCCTCAAGAGTATCAGTACATACGGAAGAGGTAAGCTGACACATATTTCATGTACACAGCTTGTAATACAGATGGCTATGTCTCATGTCTCATGTAGCTGTTGACTCATTACCACAAACCCACAAACCATGTCAGGTCGTTGCAAACTATTTGCATGTGCTGCACCCAGTCCACACACTCACCTTGCCGCACAAAGAGGTGGCTGTGTTCACCTTGAAGAGGTTGTTTGTATATGTCAAATATTTCACTCCCAAGGTGTAAGGACATGCTATTGAATGGGGAGGAGGGAAGATGCAAGAATGGGGAGGAGGGAAGATGCAAGAATGGGGGGGAGGGTGCAGCCATGTTATATAAACCCATAGACTACATATATCACATGGCAAGTCACATGATCTTACATATATCACATGGCAAGTCACATGATCAGCTCACCTTCCATCTGACCAGCGGACAATGCGAGCATTGCTCTCCCGCACGACGTTACCACTGTCATCCGTGGAGCTCCTCCATCTTATGGTGTTCTCCACCTACCAGCCATATGACAAGAGCCATGGAATAGCAGTGGGGACCATGGCAACTGTAACATGTACCTTCAGTTTCAGTCTGGCACGCCCTTCTTCATCCAATACGTCATCTTCCTCCACCTCATCTTCATACAGGTTAGTATCAAAGGGCCTGATGGTTGGTGTGTCATAAATATAACATCTCTAGTTATAAAGTGGACTATCTTTAGGAAGCAGAGCAGGACATTCATTGTTACTCATTGCTTCTGCAACACTTCCTTCAAATTAAATTCATACAAAAAAACAGTGCATGTCATACATACCCTGCTCTACACAAAACCACGTGTTATACACTAGAATGTATTGATATATTGAAGACCTCCTTTTGTTGTTTTTACATGTGGAGCTGATGTTGTAACTCATTGCACAAACGGGTATGGGTAAAAGGCCAGCAGTTGGAGTGTTGGAGCGTACCGTCAGTTAATGTTTCTTTGTTTCTCTGTCGTGAGAAAGTTTTATTTTCGTGTTGTACAGACACGGTTGCTGTTTGATCAGCCGTCGTACTGACCAAATAAAAGCCATTTGCAAGTTGGAGTATATTTTATGGCAGCGGTTTTTCTGAAATGGCAGCCAAACTTGTTGCCTCAAAGTAGACTACCTTTCTACTGCCAGGCAACACCCCACCATACACTAGGCAACACCCTATCATACACTAGGCAACACCCTATCATACACTAGGCAACACCCTATCATACACTAGGCAACACCCTATCATACACTAGGCAACACCGTATCATACACTAGGCAACACCCTATCATACACTAGGCAACACCCTATCATACACTAGGCAACACCCTATCATACACTAGGCAACACCCTATCATACACTAGGCAACACCCTATCATACACTAGGCAACACCCTATCATACACTAGGCAACACCCTATCATACACTAGGCAACACCCTATCATACACTAGGCAACACCCTATCATACACTAGGCAACACCCTATCATACACTAGCCAACATCCTATCATACACTAGGCAACACCCTATCATACACTAGGCAACACCCTATCATACACTAGGCAACACCCTATCATACACTAGGCAACACCCTATCATACACTAGCCAACATCCTATCATACACTAGCCAACACCCTATCATACACTAGGCAACACCCTATCATACACTAGGCAACACCCCATCATACACTAGGCAACACCCTATCATACACTAGGCAACACCCTATCATACACTAGGCAACACCCTATCATACACTAGGGGGTCAAGTCACATCAGTTCTATCAACTTTTGGCATGACATTGTCCAATTTTGTTCATAACTAACCATCTTGTATGTATCATGAAGATGTTATAAAGTGCTATGTTTGAGCTCTGTAACACTAACCACATTTGAACTATAGCTTGTTGACATTTTTACCATTTATGGTTGCATTGTGTAAACCAGGGGGGCGTTTCTATTTATTAAGTCCTTAAGAATCGAGATGTAGTACAAATAACCATGCCAATTTATAAAGTGTCATTGTGTGCTTGTTTTGGTGTGTCGTTTATTATGCGCCATTAATAATGCTCGCGATAAACTAACCATTAATGTGTGCTACGTTAATTACGTTTTTAAAAAAAACTCCCTTAAAAGAACCTCACAAATTTTATATAGGCACCATCCTCAAACCACGAGCGATCAGGAAAAGCAATAGCTAGGCAACACCCTATCATACACTAGGCAACACCCTATCATACACTAGGCAACACCCTATCATACACTAGGCAACACCCCATCATACACTAGGCAACATGTATGTTGCCTAGTAGTGTATGATCACTTTCACTTCACATAAGCGATTTCATGCTGGATAACGGCCAATTGGCACTAGGTGAGTTTTTGGCATGTTCTTGGCGGGTTCTTGGCGGGGTCGTGCCATTTGGCATGCAGCTGCATTGTTAATAGTCATCCTCAGCATACATTGGCGTTAGAGAAAGCACAGGCCACTTTGTGGCTATCAGTGTTCTAAAGGCACACGTTCAATAATCAGTTGTTGGAGGTACAAGGGACACACCTGTGTCAATTTTCAATTTTAAAACACTTTGATATTTGTTTCTACCTGAATACCAAAGTAACTGTGTTTTCTATATTGAACATTCAACTAGCACAGACACGGTTGCTTAACGACATGGTGGAAACAAGCAAGGTATATAAATAGTTCCATCATAGCTTCATCATAGCTCTGTTTGAATATGCTCACACAGTGTTATCAGTTAAGGGGTGTTATCAGTTAAGGGGTGTGTTATCAGTTAAGGGGTGTTATCAGTTAAGGGGTGTTATCAGTTAAGGGGTGTTATCAGTTAAGGGGTGTGTTATCAGTTAAGGGGTGTTATCAGTTAAGGGGCAGGTGACCATTCGTTATTACAAATATGATTCCATGAACCAGATATCAATTTATTTCATTACACTTACTAATCACCTGGCATTGCTAAACCATAGGACTCAACAGGGAAAAAACCCATCACCTAGATCAACACCTTATGTACACACACAGCCCTCACAACACATTGGGAGGCACATACTGTGTGTACCCACCATCTTTCATTGCCACAAAGTAAACTGTCTAATTAGAAAGCAATACTTACAAATGTGTTGTCTCTACAGAGTACACACCTCATGTCTCTACAGAGTACACACCTCATGTCTCTACAGAGTACACACCTCATGCCTCTACAGAGTACACACCTCATGTCTCTACAGAGTACACACCTCATGTCTCTACAGAATACACACCTCATGTCTCTACAGAATACACACCTCATGTCTCAACAGAGTACACCTCATGTCTCTACAGAGTACACACCTCATGTCTCTACAGAATACACACCTCATGTCTCAACAGAGTACACACCTCATGTCTCAACAGAGTACACACCTCATGTCTCTACAGAGTACACACATGTCTCTACAGAGTACACACATGTCTCTACAGAGTACACCTCATGTCTCTACAGAGTACACACATGTCTCTACAGAATATACACCTCATGTCTCTACAGAGTACACACCTCATGTCTCTACAGAATACACACCTCATGCCTCTACAGAGTACACACCTCATGTCTCTACAGAATACACACCTCATGTCTCTACAGAGTACACACCTCATGTCTCTACAGAGTACACACCTCATGTCTCTACAGAATACACACATGTCTCTACAGAATACACACCTCATGTCTCTACAGAGTACACACCTCATGTCTCTACAGAATACACACCTCATGCCTCTACAGAGTACACACCTCATGTCTCAACAGAGTACACACCTCATGTCTCTACAGAGTACACACATGTCTCTACAGAGTACACACATGTCTCTACAGAGTACACCTCATGTCTCTACAGAGTACACACATGTCTCTACAGAATATACACCTCATGTCTCTACAGAGTACACACCTCATGTCTCTACAGAATACACACCTCATGCCTCTACAGAGTACACACCTCATGTCTCTACAGAATACACACCTCATGTCTCTACAGAGTACACACCTCATGTCTCTACAGAGTACACACCTCATGTCTCTACAGAATACACACATGTCTCTACAGAATACACACCTCATGTCTCTACAGAGTACACACCTCATGTCTCTACAGAATACACACCTCATGCCTCTACAGAGTACACACCTCATGTCTCTACAGAATGCACACCTCATGTCTCTACAGAGTACACACCTCATGTCTCTACAGAGTACACACCTCATGTCTCTACAGAATACACACATGTCTCTACAGAATACACACCTCATGTCTCTACAGAATACACACCTCATGTCTCTACAGAGTACACACCTCATGTCTCTACAGAGTACACACCTCATGTCTCTACAGAGTACACACCTCATGCCTCTACAGAGTACACACCTCATGTCTCTACAGAGTACACACCTCATGTCTCTACAGAGTACACACCTCATGTCTCTACAGAGTACACACCTCATGTCTCTACAGAGTACACACCTCATGTCTCTACAGAGTACACACCTCATGTCTCTACAGAGTACATACCTCATGTCTCTACAGAGTACACACCTCATGCCTCTACAGAATACACACCTCATGTCTCTACAGAGTACACACATGTCTCTACAGAATACACACCTCATGTCTCTACAGAGTACACACATGTCCCTACAGAGTACACACCTCATGTCTCTACAGAGTACACACCTCATGTCTCTACAGAGTACACACCTCATGTCTCTACAGAATACACACATGTCTCTACAGAATACACACCTCATGTCTCTACAGAATACACACCTCATGTCTCTACAGAGTACACACCTCATGTCTCTACAGAATACACACATGTCTCTACAGAATACACACCTCATGTCTCTACAGAGTACATACCTCATGTCTCTACAGAATACACACCTCATGTCTCTACAGAATACACACCTCATGTCTCTACAGAGTACACACCTCATGTCTCTACAGAGGTCACACCTCATGCCTCTACAGAGTACACACCTCATGTCTCTACAGAGTACACACCTCATGCCTCCACAGAGTACACACCTCATGTCTCTACAGAGTACACACCTCATGTCTCGACCGACGAACTGACAACATATCAATTATGCATATTTAAGAACAGTACTTGACCACACCCACCACTACAATGCGCCATAACTCACTTTGTTTCAACACTGAGGAAGTTTGGTAACTTGGCAAAGTACAGCTCTGATCCGAGGTGAGCCACACATCTGGGTATCTCCACATTGATCCTCGGCACTTGCTCCTCCCCCACATCCTGGGGGGGCTGAGGCTCCGCCCCTTCATCATTCCTAGGATGCTCCGCCTCTTTTTCATCATCACTGCGAGAGCAGTCATCTCTTTTAACCCCCAACGTGCTGACATGCTTACGATGATGTAATGTCCCCTGCATCTCCAAATATCCCCTCGACCGTTTGCGTGTCACCCTGTGACCTTGAGGGAGCAGCTGGAGACAGCAAGGTGTCCTCCTGGTCGGCGATGGGCGTGGCTGCAGGGGACCCAACTTCCGGAGGGAGGTGCCCTATACTGGTCTCCTGCTCTGGACTGGACTCTGAGCTACATGAGTGGCGAACAATGGAGGGTGGTGCTGCGTCTGTTGCTGTAAGGGCGGGCTAACAGAAGACCTACCCAGAGTCGCCAAAGAGGTCTTGCGTGTTCGGAAACTGGCTGGGTTGTGATGATGGAGGGTTCGCTAACTCTGCGGAGGCTTTCGCGTCATCACCACTTTCTACGACAGCATATTGAATGTAAGGACAATTTGAAAGCACCACCATAATCTATAATCACCTTCGTCAGAGGAATATTTGGTCTCAGCGGGGGCCTACGAAGTTCTAAATAATGCACACCACCTATCAAGCATACCATTAATACCTTTGCCCTTTCCTGAGCTGTCTCTTGCGCACTGCTGTCGTCATCGGATGAGTCCTCCTCTGCGCTGCTATCTCCAAACAGCTCTCGCTCCATCTGCATCGACTTCAATTAAACGCACCGCGCGTTACCGCTGACGTCACACATGAATAGGGGAGGTCAACTTTAAAAATGGTATATCATGCTCCGGAGTCCTACAAGTTTCATTAAGTAAATTTTTTGTTATTTCACGATGGAGCTTTGTAAGGCATTCTATACAGTGAAACATTACGAAAGTTGCTAATGAGACGCGCCTTGTCAATCTTGGGGGTGAGCGCTGAAACATCTGCACCGTAACTGTCATTTCGTTATCATACATATTAGTCAATTAATTTGTGACGTCAGCGGTAAAAAGAGTCCATTATATTATCGTCTTTGCTTGTTTTAATATGTACCATAATAGCGCATATATAAATATTTGTTAAACTCCATTTTCGCATTACTAATTTTTGACCCGCGCTAAAATGTGCAGCTACGGGATTTTGCGTGTTGCAATAGCAGTGTTTGTTTGCAGCTGTTCAGTCTCTGCGCAAGACCTAACCGGGTGAGGGCCTAATGGATGGATGCGCTAGTTCGTACCACATAATGGACACTGCAGTATATTCCAATAGTCATGACCTTAAAATACTTTCCTTACGTATTTCCACAGCCCAGCAATTTCAACCGAAGGAGGTAATCTTAAATTCATCAATGCAGGAAATGTGGTGTTTGAAGCTAATAGCATCTCATTTGTAAGCGCTAGCTCTGGTCAGCCGCTCCCTTTGCCGCAGCCGGTAAGAGCTTCGGGAAAACGCGGTATCCTATTCCATCTAGCTTCCTCATTGCAGAGTGGCTCCGGTTCACCGGGACCAGCGGGACCAGCGGGACCAGCGGGACCAGCGGGACCGGTTGGACCAGCGGGACCGGTTGGACCAGCGGGACCGGTTGGACCAGCGGGACCCGTTGGATCAGCGGGACCCGTTGGACCAGCGGGACCCGTTGGACCAGCGGGACCCGTTGGACCAGCTGGACCCGCAGGGGGTTCTGGCCAGCTCGCATCGGTGAGCTCCAGCTTGTGGAACCAATGCATATGGAACGACCTGGAGTTACCCAATGACTATGGATATCTTGCGGTAGGGCGCGTAAATACGGGGGCAGTTTAGCTTAGTGCCCCTTGTGCAATCAGGAGATGTTAAGTAGTTTACACTACATCCGTACAGGGCTGTTACATTAACAAGCAACACAACGACACATGGCTGAAGATCACGTGGGACGGTAACCTGAGGATAGCGTGCACCTACTGCTGTATGCGATGGTACTTCACCGTGGATGGGGAAGAGTGCTCTGACCCCGCCCCCATCGAAGCTGTAGTGTTCCAGCAGCAGACGCTGAACGTCATCAGACAGAATGGCTTCTCTGGTGTGTGCAGGAGGGCGAGACAACGCCCCCTAACAGCTGGTCCTAAGAGGATACAGTTCATGTTGATGGAGTGCAGAGGTTTTGGGGGCTACATATACGACTCCTACACCGGCTTTAATTCAGTGTCCAGGATCACCGTGGAAGAGATCGCACCCCCAGGTGAGGCTCCTCCCCTCTCCCTCTCCCCCCCACCCCCAGGTGAGGCTCCTCCCCTCTCCCTCTCCCCCCCACCCCCAGGTAAGGCTCCTCCCCTCTCCCTCTCCCCCCCACCCCCAGGTGAGGCTCCTCCCCTCTCCCTCTCCCCCCCACCCCCAGGTGAGGCTCCTCCCCTCTCCCTCTCCCCCCCACCCCCAGACTATACACTGTCTAGATGGTAGTTTTCTCTGTGTGTTTGGTAGCCCCCAAAGGTTAGACAAATGTTGTCAACACGCTTACTATGCTGACATTGCACTTCTCACAGGAAGTGGTGTTGTCCCTCCTGTGGTTACCACTACTCCCGATGGATACACCTACCAGCCACACCTCTGCCAGTATTTCTACTACAGACTTGTGCAGAACCAAGAGAGGAACGTTGGAACATTGGCCTACGCCTATTTCACCAAGCGGCATGACCACACCCTCCTCCGGCTGACGTGGGAGGGGAACCTGAGGAGGAAGTCGTGCAATGGATGCTGTACCCAGTGGGTGCTGAAAGTGAATGGTGACGACTGCACTGGGTTTGAGAAGGTCATGACCTCCATCATCTCAACTACTGACTTCGACATATTTGCCCCCACCACTGTCTCTGGGATATGCTATGAGGCAGGCGGTGTTCCAATTGGTGCCCGTCAGCACCTGATCACTTTTGAAGTCAGCCAATGTGATGGATCTCAGATTGCTGATGCTGCCACTGGATACTTGTCAACATCACGTTTGATAGTAGAAGAGCTACCTCACTGTGAGTGTGTGTGTGTGAGGTGTCTGTGGAGAGAGGGAGTTGTCTGTGTGGGGAGGTGTGTTTGTGTGACTTTTATTGGCACTTGCCAATCAGCACTTACCAATTGGCAAGTGCCAACTTGTGGTTTGATTGATAGCTATTGTTTCAAACAATAAGTGGTGTATTTGTATGCATGATCATTTTACTCCTAAGCTTCAGCCATCTTGTCTCCCCCCCTCCCCCACACGCACACACACTCAGCTGGCTACGTGAACCTCGACGACACCTCTGTACCCTACATGCCCCACTGGTCCTTCTGTCCCATCCCTCAGGTCGAGACCGAAGCCAGCAGTAACGGCACCCATGGCATCTCCTGTTCCATGAACAAGTCAGCTGACCACTCCTCTCTCCTCCTCACCTTCACAGGCAACATGAAACTAGCCGGGTGTCAGGAGTGCTGCATGAGATGGTTCTTCACCCTCAATGGGGTTGAGTGTACTGACCCCGCCCCCATAGAGGGGGTGATCTATTCAGTCAATAGTGAACTGGTAAACATTCACCGCAGCTCCACCATCAAGGGGGTATGTAGGGGGACCGCGGGGGGCCCCCTCGCCAGGGGCATGTACACTGCCGCTCTTAACGTCGGTGGGTGTCCTGGCTTCAATACCACCTATGGGGCTTACACGGGTTACGACAGCACGTCGAGTGTGGTCATGGAGGAACTACCAGGTGAGTGGGGACAGGAGGGTAGGGGGGAAAGATAAGGGCAGTAAACATAGGGTATGGTGTGGGTGGTGGTGGTGTGGGTGTGGACCAGGGAGCAAGGTGACAACATTGTTATGTTGTGACTACATGCTTCACTTTGGCAGTTGACATCACCACACCAAATGGCTTTTATCCTAACTGGGAACATTGCAGTGTTCCAGCCCTAAATTCTCCGGCAGTAAACACAACAATTATGAACTGCACCTACCAGAAAATGCACTCCAATTCCAGCCTCAGGGTGACATGGAATGGGAACCTGGCAGTGGAAAACTGTACCAGGTGCTGCATGCGCTGGTTTGTGACCATCGATGGTGTGGAGTGCGGCAACCCTGGTCCCATTGATGCCGCCATCAAGCAGGACCTGACAGGAGCACGCATCTCTGTGCCCTTTGACCTCCACCGACCCGTCAGTATATCCGGGATCTGCCGTGGGACCACACCCGGGAGGAGCATCGACCCGGGTGTGCACACCATTGGTCTGACTGCTGGGGTATGCGATGGCTTCTCACAGACATTCGATGCTTTCACTGGATACAACTCTGTCTCTCGGTTCATGATTGAAGAGGTACTGTCACAAGAGGGCTCTGAGTGTTCTGTGTATGGTTGAGACGGTGGTCCTTTCTCTGCCATCCCACGTGGCTCCTACCATCTACGCCCACTAACTACACACTGTTATACTCCCCCCCCCCCCCCCCCCCCCCCCCCCGTTTTTTTTTTTTTTTTTTTTTTTGGAACTTATATCAATTAAAAGTCACTGTAAAACATTGAAATAGTGCCATACAGAAAATTATCAGACCGATTATACGGAAAATAAGGTATATTCATCGGGAACTGGTTTTCCCTAAGCGATCTATACCACTAATGGATTCATATTTACCGCTAATTACGTTCTCCAAACCAATATGGTGTAGCCTTTTTAACAAAACAAACTAAGCTATGCTATTGAATTTTAAGGCCGACATACACGAGTCGACTTCCTGCCGATTTATCGCCTGGGTGAAAATTCAGTTTTACGGAGTTTTTACGCATATTCATTTGAGTTGCAGGCGATAAATCGGCAGGAAGTCGACCCGTCACCCGTGTATGTCGGCCTTTAAGAGACATATATCTGCAACGCCCTTTCTTTGAGCTCTCGCGACCATAGATGCATGGTGCAGTGTACCTGAAAGACTTGCACATACAATGTATTTCATACGTGTAGCTCACGTGCGCATGCATGCTTGATCATGAACATGCATACGTGCCCTGCACCGTCTTATGTGTATCTGCAGGTCCGTGTGTTGAGTCTGCCGTATACCTTCCATCATCCATGTGATGTACAGCAAGTGATTAGCAGTGTTACTAACCAGTGTTACTAACCAGTGTTACTAACCAGTTTACTAACCAGTGTTACTAACCCTGTGCTCAGTTGGTATACTTTTCTCAGTGTCACATTGTGGGCACACCAACCCTGATGGCACTTAGTATCAGCGTTCCAAAGTGCTACCAACATGATCATGTAAAAGCAAATGTGGACTTGTACAAAACACCTGTCACCAATTGATATACTTTTTTTGCACAAACTGCATTTTAAAGGCAAGCACTGCTGCAGAATGAGTGAAGGTAACTGATACAAGCAATATTATGAGCCTGTCAACTGATGAGACAATGTGGAGAATGGAATATTACCTCAGTATTCATGCTGGTCTGCATCTATAGGTATTATGCTCTATTCAAGTGCATGTTGTGTGTGTGTATGTGTGTGCGTGTATGTGTGTGTATGTGTGTGTGTGTATGTGTGTGTGTGCATGCGTGCAATGACTTGACTTGAGTACATGTATGTGTAACCATGCAGCATGTACACACAGTGGTAGGGTAGTGGTATATACCAACTGCATGGGCATCTGCAGTAAATAAGAACATGTCACATGTGTACATGTATATGTGAGCTTGTCACGTTGAGAGCATAAATCTCAGGACCGCGCGTGCAACATCAAACACGTGACATGTTCTTAATTCCTGCAGATGCCCATGCCAACCCACTCATATACCCTATACCTCAGTGTGTGCATGCTGCAAGGTAATTTTAAACACACTGTAAGTCATTACATGCATATGTGCACACACGTTACCTGCGAGCGAACACACACAGATACCACTGAGAGTGCATTCCCTGCCGCAGATAGAAAAACCAGCACGGATCAATTGCAATTCAGCCATTCCACCTTGCCTCATCAGTAACAGATTTATAATGTGACATGTATCAGTTACCTTCACTCATTCTGCAACAGTGCTTGCCTTTAAAATGAATTTGTGCAAAGAAGTATATCAATTGGTGACCATCATGTACAGGTGTTTTGTACAAGTCCACATTTGCTTTTACATGATCACGTTGGTAGCACTTTGGAACACGCTGATACTAAGTGCCATCAAAGTTGGTGTGCCCACAATGTGACACTGAGAAAAGTATACCAACTGAGCACAGGTTAGTAGCACTGGTTAGTAGCACTGGTTAGTAGCACTGCTAATCCTTTGCTGTGGATGATGGCTCTCCAATGTTCCAATGTTGTCAAAAATTTTGCGCGGCAAGCTTAGTGAGGGACAAAACAAACTTAAGCCAGTTCAATGCATCTGCGACACATCATCGTTTTTGCAAATCTCAAAAGTAAAGTCGCCATAAATGTACCATTTAAGGATCCATTATATAACACCATGATAAGAGCAGGCCACTCCCAGTGACGTAAAGCAAGCCACTTTCAGTGACGTAAAGCAAGCCACTTTCAGTGACGTAAAGCAAGCCACTTCCAGTGACGTAAAGCAAGCCACTTCCAGTGACGTAAAGCAAGCCACTTCCAGTGACGTAAAGCAAGCCACTTCCAGTGACGTAAAGCAAGCCACTTCCAGTGACGTAAAGCAAGCCACTTCCAGTATAAGCAAACAGAAGAGCAACGATGACGTAAGAGAAGTTGTATGGCTAATTAAAATCACAGTATAGTACCGCCGGTAAAAAGCATTAATCGTCTTGAGGAGGATAATTTAGTCTGGGGACCAAACCTACATGGCTAATTGAGCAAAACTTCAATCATTTTGTTCATTATATAAAGTGTTATTTAGTTCGATGAAGCCAGAGGTGCGCCTTTTTCTCACTACACGTTTACGGTTGAAGTCTACCGAAGTTAATCGGTCAGAAGCCTTTTTTTATTATACAAGTAATAAAAACGTTCTCTATACAACAAGGTTGGTGGTATATAGGAATCAAAGGTGATGGTGGTGTAAAAAGCAAGGGAACAAGGCTTCTGATTGAAAAGGAAAAATGAAATAGACCTATATTAGCAGCATGTTGTCATATTTAATTGTGTGTGCTAATATAGGTCTATTTCTTTTCAATCAGAATTAAGCCTTGTTCCCTTGCTTTTTACACCACCATCACCTTTGATTCCTATATACTAGTACCACCAGAGATAATATATATTATCTCTGGTACCACCAACCTTCTCGCGGTATAGAGATCGTTTTTATTACTTGTTTCCTAAATTTTTCTGGTGGATTTGGTATTGTATTTAGTTCTTGAAACTTATAGACCCATGTAGCAAAAACGTCAACTTGCGCGATCATGACAGATTTATTTTTGAATCTGCAATTTTGTCGAGCTGTATACCATTAAAATATTACTCTAGTCCCCAGACTACCTCCATTGAGGACCAAAGGGTGATAAAGGTTAAAAGCATTGGCAAAAGCGAAGCCATAGAATAAATGTGCCCTAAGTAAACTAGTCTCACGCTACATGTATTTATCAGATAAACCATGCACCACTATACATTATCGTAAGCAACTTTGGCGTTATACACACATTTCAAACAGCGCATATTACTATATAAAGCGGAGAGAGATGCAATATATCTACCGCTGTAACTATTACAGAAACTATTCCTTCCATTTGCAATATATCATACATGCTCATCATTTATGGATCCAACACTGTAACGTACCGTTGGTCCTTTCGGTAGCGCGCTTGACATGCACTCGTTAATTTGGCAGATCTGCATGGCAGCATCTGAATTCTTTCAGATAATCAGATTGTCCTGAGATTACATGGTAAAACCATCGAATTGGATAACGCTGGTTATTTTATACCGGTGGGTCATGAACATTGTGATAGCTGATGCAATGTGCTATTTGTAGATCAACACCAAATAAGGAGCTACTCGCTTTAGTTAATTGCCCGATCGGTTAGACTTCTAACGGACACCTGAAGATAACCTGCGGACGCATCCTGAAGCGATTGGTATACTGGCGTGCTTTACAAACGTTCCTGTGTCGTGAGTTATGCTATCCCGAAGGAAGAAGAAGACAACGACGGCGGAGAAATTTTAGATGGACTGGGTACGGACGATGGGGACGAGTATTTTTGAAGTACACCGTCTTGTGCAAACCGCGACTAGCGTACCGGCGCTCCCGACGAATGGACAGTTTTAAAATGTCATCATTTGAAATTGCTTCTATTGGTAGAGGAAGCAGAACCTGGAGAACGATAGGAGCTGGTACGAGGATGAGCTATACTCATGCTGAATCTGACAATACGTTTCTTGAGTCAGACTTGCGCGAAACGATTCATTTTAAACTCGCCGTTCGATTACTCCCGTTTATACCAAACGACGTGCAGTATTTCAGCATTTTGTCAGCATTTTTTCTTCACTAGCTGGTTAGCCGCGCGCATGCATGGCGTTGAACTATAATACGTGAAATACCTAGCTTAATTTTATATTATATAATATGGGACGGTGTCCAGCAGAATCACCCTTCTGGCTAGTTTTTCAAGTTTTCAAATTTTTTGATTTTCCTTGAACACCCATGAGCTTCTGTCAAATGGTCCTTACGCATCCTAAATCGGACTATCCATCACAAAGTTATTAGGCACTGAATTTATAATTAGCCATATACATTTCAATGCGAGCGTTACTTTTCTTTTGCTTGTTCTGGAAATTTTGATAAAGTACCATAAGGGTGATTTAGCTGGACACTGTCCCATATATAGGTAGTTGTTACCTTATAGACGTCCGCTCGATGAAGGGGGGGGGGGGGAGGGGGGTGAGAGGGGAGGGGGGGCATTTGCCCACCCCTGCGTACCCCAACTAATTAATATCCAGATAATCAACGTTTTGTTTGAATCGTGCATCTGTATATGAATTTTTCGTGCATATAAATATACTGGGGCATGCATCGAAAGCTTTGGCGCTTCGCGCGAGGGGGGGGGGGTCCGCACCATGGGATCCTTATGTTATTTCCCCTTGGAAATATATGAGAGGACGCCTATGTTGTTACTGACCTAGGCTACTGGCGCCATAATTCATGACATTTCGTAAAATAAGTTATCAATGGCTATCATGCATGCCGACATGCAGCAAGTATTGAAGGATATATCGATTGTCAGAAGCATCATATTTAGACCCGCTTTCTGTCTTTGTGGCAATGCCGGATTGTTATATTAGTATTAATTCTAATATATATAAATGGGTTAAAGAGGTGTCTTTGTGTTAGGCGTCTACTATATGGTATCGGAAGTTTCGTTAGAAACTTCCATATAGGATTTGACCCCGACTATGAATGTCATTAAAAAAACGCGACCCGTCTGTAACAACACTCCCGACGATCGGATCGTGTAGCTTGTTTTAGCAATCGATCTAGAAGTCAGAAATGAGTAGTTTCATGTCGCTGAACCGCGTGGTTGTTGAGAACAAGAGTGTACTGCCCGTCCTCGTACCCAGTCTCGGAACAAGGGGCGGGTCGTCTTCTTCTCCTTCTCCTCCTTCTTGCCCACGCATAACTCAGGACAGGAACATTTCTAAGCGATGAAAATTTCACCAATAGCTTCAGAATCGGCTGGAGGACTCGCTTTTATATAATATAATACTTTGATAAACAATCGACTATCAGCCTCCTATGTCTTGTATAATTTAATTACGGTATCTAAAGATAAACGGCATGTGTATAAATAGCAAAACAAGTAGAGAAAAACTCTTTGGTGATTCGATCGTCGTTTGTTGTGCTACTTTTTTGTTAGTGAAGTTGTTTTTATCAAAATGCCTTCACGTCAAGAAAAGAAACGAGCGAAACGACGTGATGTGTTGGTGCAGTGGTGATGTGGGGTGATGTGTGGGTGCAGTGATGAAAAAAATTAAGAAAACAAGTAAATAAAAACATTCTCTACGAGAAAGTTGGTGGGATATAGGATTTGATTATGACATTGGTGGTGTAAAAAGCAAGGAAACAAGGTCTTATCAGAAGGGAAAATGTCATAGTCCTATATTTAGCACATTTCTAGGGCATGTGTTGTTTGTGTGCTAAATATAGGACTATGACATTTTCCCTTCTGATAAGACCTTGTTTCCTTGCTTTTTACACCACCAATGTCATAATCAAATCCTATATCCCACCAACTTTCTCGTAGAGAATGTTTTTATTTTCTTGTATATTTTACGCGTGAACGCATCATTTAAGCATTCGCAGTTTCGTGTAATGAACAGCATATATTATGGACGCATACACTCTACAGCATGCATATACTTAATACATACACTAGCTCACAGCGCCCAATAATCTACAGCAGTGCAAGGAATAAGGCTAAATTTAACCCTATTTCCATCGCATAGCTATAGGGGTCGGAGGACGAGGACGGGTTGGTTTCGGAGGACGGGGTGGTCTCTTGCGCAGTGTTTGCTTGGATGGTGTTGGTGGGCGGGAACGATTCCGTGGCCTCCCAGGGCGTCGTGCGGGCTCAGTGGGCCTCACAGGTGCATCCGTAAGGGCGGGCATATCGGTAGGGGCCGGGGCGGGCATATCGTCCGAAGGTGCAGGCGCAACCGGTGTGTCCCCGAGAGGTGTGTCCCCGAGAGGTGTGTCTCCGGGAGGTGCAGGGGGAGCCTGTGGAGGGCCAGCATTTGGATCATCACCGTCACCTTGGGTATCGTCTACTGCATGCGGGAGAGATGCATGCATGACAAACTTAACTATTAACGAACGCATACGTGACACATATATACCTTCGTTTTCACTGTCTTTAATAAAGCTTTCTAAGCTGTCCAGGGCGTGGTCGTCATCATTGGCGTATAGCGCATCCTCTGTATGAAAGCAGAGATAATGAAAGTGTGTGTGCCGGTGCATGTGGATCAGAGATGCATGGAGGAGGTGACTCACCGTATTCCAGCGGTACCCCGCTGCAGAGAGCGGCTGCACCAAATAGAATGGCCAACGAGACCCAGGTCATCATTTGCGATTGCATATGCATGACTGAGCCCGCAACGAGCTTATATGTGCTGCATGAGAAGTCCCAAGCACTATTTCCCGTGACAACATGCAGATCTAGAAATAAACAAACACTCGCAGCGACCGGCAAATAGACGGCGCGCTGTTTTAATACTTTCAGCTATATAATTGCCCGGCGCTGTTTGAGGATTCCCTTCCTCCGCACATGCACATACCCGGAACAGCGGATGCATGCGCGCTAGTATACAAAACAGGTCTAACTGTACATGTCTTGTCAGCATCTAAGCGACGTTAAATAAAAAGTGACGCACTAAGAGATAAATACAAGTGAATATCATATTTTTTAAAAAAAGTTTTGCATATGGAGAAATGGCCCATACATCGGCGGTCATCTTGCATTTTATTTCAAATTGAATTCTAAATGACCACGGAAAATACTAAAAATTAGTCTGAATTTGAATTGTAGTTTTCATTGCGTTACAATAAAGCAATGTTATACAAAAATCAAGACAAAAAATTAATTACTGTCGCTGTCTCGTTCCTGGGCCTGGAAACGAGACTTGCTTGTAATTGCGCTGTTCAATAACTGCCATTTTAATTGCGCTTCGTTAATAAACTCCTATACTGTAACGTCACAGCAGCCCCCACCCATCCGACAAGAGGTGGATGCGCATCAATTAGCACAAACTCGGACGTCGGCCGCGACCATTTTCCAGGGCAGTCTGTTAAACTTAAGCGCTAACCCCTACAGCCTTCGGAACCCCGTAGTTCTCTTTCAAGATATGTACCGTTTTATTATTTTTTATTGTACGCTCTAAGATACTATGTCACGTTGAGAACCTCATAGCAGGACCTGTACTTTCATAACATAACCCTTTTTGTGTGGTAGCAATTCATGCATGCAGTGATGTCTATTCAGGGGTCTGGTCCCAGCAAAAAGTTTTTGGGCAAGATTCTTGCCAAGAGCAAGATCTTGGCAGGAGGCCTAGATCTTGCCATACCTTGGGTAAGATCTTGGCCACGATCTTTGCCAGCATAATCTTGCCACCATGGGCAAGATCTTGTCCAAGAACTGTTTGCTGGTGTGTGTGTGTGTGTGTGTGTGTGTGTAGATGTTGCATGCTCATAAGGTTTCTTGACCACATCACATCAGTAGTGTCATGTTGTATAAACAGATCCCAAATTGATTTGTCACATCTACATTGCATTTCAATTTTGTAGCCAATGTCCCATGCCATGCTTTACACACACATGTGTGAATCATCATGAAAGTCCCCTGCTGTGCTGAGCCATTTGTGGCATTTGCCCATTGTGACAGAAATCAGTTTATGTGGAGAGAACAGAAATGTTCACACTACCAAACAAATTTAACACACATACATAAAAGTTTGATTCCTGCACATGGTAGTGACCTCCATTTTCTTCTCCAGACCTTACTCCAATATGGGTTGGTAGGCAGGGCTCTGAACACACACACACACACACACACACACACACACACACACACACACACACACACACACACACACACACACACACACACACACACATGGAGGAGGGGCACATTAAGATGGAAATCTGCAATCAGCAGTAGTCTCCTGGGCAAGTGCCTTCATGAGGGCACCATCTATTTCAAAAATCATGTCATACACATTGTCAAAGACAGAGACATTGACATTCAAAAACAAAGTTTTAGAATTATCAGCTCTCTGTCAAATTTGTGGTTACCTGGACTAAGGTAGTTTACATACTCTTCATGCTGTAGCCTACAAAACCACGCTTGTGGTATACATGTATAAGATAAAAGGACTAGCATCAATTTCAAACCCACATGTCATCCAAGCTAAAATGCCCTTCCTATTTTCAGGACTTACTGCCACACTATTTTCAGGACTTATTGCCACACCATTCTTTATTTTAGAAGAGATCCATCCATCCTGTGTTGGACTGGTGTGTTGTATGTACTGGAATGGTGTGTTGTATGTACTGGACTGGTGTGTTGTATGTACTGGACTGGTGTGGTGTATGTACTGGACTGGTGTGTTGTATGCACTGGACTGGTGTGTTGTATGCACTGGACTGGTGTGTTGTATGTACTGGACTGGCCATACCAGTCCAATACACCAGCCCAGTACATATACCAGTCCAGTTCAACATACCAGTCCAATACATAATACACTGTATGTGCTGTGTTGTATGTACTCAATTGGTATGTTGTATGAGGGGGAGGATAGGGGGTGGGGCATTGCCCCTGCACCTTTGGTAAAGAGGAAGGGTGGTGGTGAGATACAGTAGACACCAGTGTATCATCCTCAGAATTTGTAAATTTAGGTGAGTGCCCCCACCCCTACACACACACACACACACACACACACACACACACACACACACACACACACACACACACACACACTGCCTTGGAGAAGCCATGGGTTTATATGAAGCCATGTGTGTGAATAGCTCAGCATATAAACTTTCCAGTGGCCCAGTCCTTACAAATCTATTGAGATAGGGTTTCACTGCCACTATCAAGGCTTCCCTCCAGTAAAAAGCTAGAGACCCCTAGAAATGGACCATGTACATAACAAAAAAACACAAGCACACACACAGTTTGCTATGACGAAATATGTGAGGTGGTGGCAAGCAGATAGGCCAGCTAATAGCTTATGCCTCTGTAGTGCATGTAGGACTCAGGAACTAGTGTCACACACCCACCCATAATCAGAGGCTTCTGGATCACAGTGACCACAGTGCCACATTGCAATCCAGTAGGCACATCACACCTACAACATACTCGTCCAGTGCATACACCAGTAAAAACACCAGTCCAGTACATATATCACATCAGTCCAGTACATATATCACACCAGCCCAGTACATGAAACACACCAGTCCAGTACATATATCACATCAGTCCAGTACATGAAACACACCAGCCCAGTACATGCAACACACCAGTCCAGTACATACAACACACCAGTCCAGTACATACAACACACCAGTCCAGTACATGCAACACACCAGTCCAGTACATACAACACACCAATCCAGTACATACAACACACCAATCCAGTACATACAGCACACCAGTCCAGTACATACAACACACCAGTCCAGTACATACAACACACCAATCCAGTACATACAACACACCAGTCCAGTACATACAACACACCAGTCCAGTACATACAACACACCAATCCAGTACATACAACACACCAATCCAGTACATACAACACACCAGTCCAGTACATACAACACACCAGTCCAGTACATACAACACACCAGTCCAGTACATGCAACACACCAGTCCAGTACATACAACACACCAACCAGTACATACAACACACCAGTCCAGTACATACAACACACCAGTCCAGTACATACAACACACCAATCCAGTACATACAACACACCAATCCAGTACATACAACACACCAGTCCAGTACATATAACACACCAGTCCAGTACATACAACACACCAGTCCAGTACATGCAGCACACCAGTCCAGTACATACAACACACCACATGTAATCGTACATTTGTATGCCACAATATTTGGCTTCATCACATCTGCTACCACACCTCCCTTGATCACACCCACCTGCTGGCTGCACTCCTCTGTGAGGTCTCCCTCCTCTCAATGTACTTGGTGTAGTCCTGTCCTCTGTATATTGTCCTCTTCCATACTATATATAAACAAACAATATTTTTAAATCATTATACAACAGACTATGAGTTTTGCTGCATAGTACGAGGACATGTACTATGGTAAAATCACCATGGCAACTAGACATATGTACGTATACAAATAAAAATTAATAATGCTAATATTGGTGTCTTATATCACTGTATCTGACTGGCCTATAAAGGGTTACTGCAAGTGGTGCCCAGTGCCCAGACCTGGTTCAAATTCTGTGCCTTCTCCACGACACCCCGCTGGTCCCTGTTCTGTTCTGTCTCCATCTCCAAGGTGAGAGTGGCCCCCAGGCCTGCTGGCTCCGCCTTCCGCTCAGACTGGTATGTGTGGGTCACCTTGCTGAGTCTGTCCTTATCTTCGTCACTGTTCTGGGCCTCCTCTGTTGAAGGAAAGTGGAAGGAGAGGATCATGGAAGGAGGGAAGAGGCAAGGAGAGGGAGTGAGGGAGGGAGGGAGGGAGGGAGGGAGGGAGGGAGGGAGGGAGGGAGGGAGGGAGGGAGGGAGGGAGGGAGGGAGGGAGGGAGGGAGGGAGGGAGGGAGGGAGGGAGGGAGGGAGGGAGGGAGGGAGGGAGGGAGGGAGGGAGGGAGGGAGGGAGGGAGGGAGGGAGGGAGGGAGGGAGGGAGGAAGGGAGTGGGTAAATAGGCTAACCTTGCAAAGCTAAACTTGCCTTTGGTGAGCATTGATAGCTGGAGATTGAGCTGTGTACTGTGGAAAACAATGCAGAATGTCATCAAAACAAGCCAATTACATGTACATTCATGTACGTATGCACAAGGTAACACAACAACACACAAGAACTGATTCTTAGCATACATGTACATATACATGTACATACTGGCATACGTGCACAGAGAGGGGGAGAGAGGATTCATAGCCACTCACACAACACATGCATACAGTCACACATACACATACAGTACTTGTTTGCTAGCTGTCGGGTATTCCGTAGCGCTGTCTCGCCATATGTCGCCATAGGGTCCACTCCATACTGTACTGTAGCTGTTAGCTGTGAGGTATTCCATATATATGTACGTATATACCGGTATTCAATGGAGGGTCCCACAGGTAGCCTTCCAGGTCTTAAACCTCGTGGGATTGATCTCAGATATCGTCGTCTTTGTACCGTTCGAAATCGTCCGTGGATGAGGAAGTACCGAACCAAAAGCGAAGCGCCACTAGTACCGTAAATAACGGTTAATAAATCGCATGCACGTTAAGTTGTTGTGTCATTATAGTGGTGGGTGGGGTCGTAGTTATTGACGTCAACACATATTTTAACTACTTGCAAAATCAGTTCGGTCTGGGCACGGCTAACTGACGAAAGGGTAGCACGTGATATTATGCGTTTTGTATGTGGGGTGTGTCTCACTAACCATTCAACGGAAGCGCGATTTGAAGGCCCTAAGCTCTGAAAAAATAATGATAAATAAGTGCATTGATTACTCTCATATAATCCGGTGGCACCTAAGGAAAATATAATTTGGTTGGGAAACTATTGATGACTGAATAAGTAAATGAGATAAAATGAATGGACATTGGAAACCTTGCATAATTAATGTGGAAGTGCGGATATAGGTACCTACGGTGCGTGAAAGTACTCAAAATATGCCAAATAGTCCCCACATTGCAAATCCGAGAGCACCTAGTCAATATAATTTTTTTTTCTGCAGTTCGATGCAGTTTTCTGAATGCGTCCATACATTTTCTATGGACATAGAATTACGCAATGACCGAATACCGCGTAATCCTTTTGACCGCCAATTTCTCGATATGGGAGATGCATATGACGTCTCTGAAATAAACGTGCATGTGTATTAGGTCACACCAAAATACCGGGTCTCTCATAACATGCGGCCGGAGAGTATTAGGACTTCAGGACTGCATTATTCCCACTCCGTGGTCAAATTGAACCATGCATGCACCTAATATATACGTCTCTATAAAATTCTAAAAATGTACACTGTATACATATATGTTCTCTTTTGTCCTTTTCTATTTTTTCAGTAATTCTTCTATGAAGGCGCGAGTCCCATGGCTCTGCTGCTAGCAGAACGGGGGCGTGGAGGGGCGGGTACCCTAGTGGTATCGGTATGAAGTGAGGACTTTAAACTTTTAATTAGCGTCTTTCAGTTCCGGTCCAAGGTGACCTTAATTTAGTATGAAATGTTCACTTTCAGGCTTATTAGACTACAGCTCACTCGGAGTATAAGAGGTTATTGATATGTTGCGGCGGGCGGTAAATTTTAATTGTGTGCAATGTTATTCGCGCCGCAAATCTGCAATTAACTCATTTATATGGTTGAAAAAACGATTGTAATAGCAATAAACGAAGGGGACCAGAAACGAAAGATTAGTTTG
The DNA here is from genome assembly GCA_963681505.1 of Eunapius fragilis. Classification (NCBI taxonomy): domain Eukaryota; kingdom Metazoa; phylum Porifera; class Demospongiae; order Spongillida; family Spongillidae; genus Eunapius; species Eunapius fragilis. The sequence goes on along the minus strand of OY811973.1, from coordinate 14,430,200 downwards.
GTTTGGCCTTACCGCTGTAACTTACTTGCTGCGGTGCCTATATACTGACAGATTACGTGCGAATAACTCATGGGATAGATTAACAACGAATCCGCGGTTATAATCCCACCCGCGGCCGCGAACCTTAATTCTCTCTTCCAAGGGCGCCTTATATAATCAGTCGCCAAACGTAAAAACTTAAAACACATATGCGCACACTACTCGGCAAGCAATAGTTCAAACATTCAAACATCGTAATATCATGCATAAATACAAACCAACAGACAATCTTCTAAACATAGACTCCAAAGACAGCTGCCACGTTGGCACATGTGGTAGCGGCCACCTCCTCCACTGTCACCCCGCACAGTTCAGCCACAGTCTTGGCCACCAAGGGCAGGGTACAAGGCTCATTCACCCTTGTTCGCACATCCATTCCTTGATAGCCCTTAGCAGGAAGGGGCGGAGTCATGAATGGGGCGTCGGTCTCCAGAAGAAGGCGACTCAAGGGTATGACTCCTCCCCTGAGCATCTCGCGTACAGCCACGCCCCTTTCATGCTTGCATACAAAGCCTGTCAACCCAATGAAGTAGCCATCTTGGACATACCTGCGGTGTGACTGTTGACACCTTGGAGATATAGGGTCCACCCCTCCACCCTCACCTCCCCAGCCCCTCCTACACCCTCACCTCCCCAGCCCCTCCTACACCCTCCCCTCCACAGCCCCTCCTACACCCTCCCCTCTACTTCCCCTCCTACACCCTCCCCTCTACTTCCCCTCCACCCTCCCTAAACTAATGAACACATATATTGTATTGGTCTGGTCATTAGAAAAAAAACACATAGGACTGATCTAGAGGTGAAGATGGTTAGTTAACGTTAACTTCCCATGGTTAGTTAACTTCCCATTCATTTGTAAATTCTATTTTAAAAGTGACAGTGTAGAAGCTGGGTTTGGCCATGTGTTAGGGTGTGGCCATGTGCTGGGTGTGGCCATGTGCTGGGTGTGGCCATGTGCTGGGTGTGGCCATGTGCTGGGTGTGGCCATGTGTTGGGTGTGGCCATGTGCTGGGTGTGGCCATGTGTTGGGGTGTGGCCATGTGCTGGGTGTGGCCATGTGTTGGGGTGTGGCCATGTGCTGGGGTATGGCCATGTGTTGGGGTGTGGCCATGTGCTGGGTGTGGCCATGTGAAGCACAATAATATGTAATGCTGCCATGGGGTTCCCAGGCCATGCCAACAGGTTCCCAGACCATTTCTAAGTGGTGTTTATGCCCATGCAATATCCTTTGGGACTCGAAGACTTAAAAGAATTGAAGAACAATAGAGACTAACATTTCTTGAAATTATTTGATTTGTATAAACATCGAGAAAGTTCAGTGACTTATAGCCATCATGTACCCAATGTTTGCTGTCCCCTTAGGCCCACCATCACATTACCATATGCACTCCTTGGACACACCCATCAGACACACCCATCAGACACACCCATCAGACACACCTTTTTGCCTCAGCTGTGGTTCCAGTGAAGCAGTGGATGACGACTGGGGGGAGGCGGTCCTTGAACTGGTCTAGACACTCCGTGATGTGGGAGTGGCCTTCTCTGTCATGGATGAACAGAGGTTTCCTCACCTTACATGCCAACTCAACCTGTTGGGTACAGAGTTCTCACCATAGAGTGCCCAGCCCAAAAACACAATGGTAAGGCCTATCATGTGATGAGGTGCCTACCGTGTGATGAGGAGGTGCCTATCATGTGATGAGGAGGTGCCTATCATGTGATGAGGTGCCTATCATGTGATGAGGTGCCTACCATGTGATGAGGTACCTACCATGTGATGAGGTGCCTACCATGTGATGAGGTGCCTACCATGTGATGAGGTGCCTACCGTGTGATGAGGAGGTGCCTATCATGTGATGAGGAGATGCCTATCGTGTGATGAGGTGCCTACCGTGTGATGAGGAGGTGCCTATCGTGTGATGAGGTGCCTATCATGTGATGAGGTGCCTATCATGTGATGAGGTGCCTACCATGTGATGAGGTGCTTACCATGTGATGAGGTGCCTATCATGTGATGAGGTGCCTATCATGTGATGAGGTGCCTATCATGTGATGTGGAGGTGCCTACCATGTGATCAGGTGCCCAGGCTTCACAAAAAACAGAATAGTGGTTAAATGACCACATCAGCTTGACAAGATTCAACATGTAATAAAAATACTAGCCCCCCCCCCCCCCCCCCCCCCAAGTAGGCCCCACCCCTCTAGTAAGCCACACCCTCTTAGTAGGCTCCACCTTCAGTACTAGAACCCTATAACAGTAGGCCCCACCCCCTGTAGTAAGCCACACCCACTGTACCTGAGCATGGAATGCTTCCTTCTGCTCTGGTAGTGTGGAGAGCATTCGGTTCAGGTCCAGCCCTGTTTCTCCTACAGCAACGACATCTGGACGAGCCAGTAGTGATTCCAAAATGTCTGAACACTCTGGTCTCCAGTGCTGATTAAAGGGAGGCACACAACACACACACAACACACACAACACACACACAACACACACACACATACACACACACACACATACACACACACACATACACACACACACACACACACACACACACACACACACACACTATAATGACACCCATGTACAGTTGTTGAAACTTCACCACCTGAATAGTTAGAATAGGAGAGGGGAGGGGAGGAGGAGAGGGGGAGGAGAGAGAGGGGAGGAGGAGAGGGGGAAGGGAGGAGGGTGGGAGGTAGGGGAGGGGAGGAGGAGGGGAGGGGAAGAGGAGAGGGAGGGGAAGAGGAGAGGAAGGGGAGGAGGAGAGGGGGAGGGGAGGAGGAGAGGGAGGAGAGAGAGGGGAGGAGGAGAGGGGGAAGGGAGGAGGGTGGGAGGAGGGGGAGGAGGAAAGGGTGAGGGGAGGAGGGAGAGGGAGGAGGTGTAGGGAAATCACCTTAGCATTGTGAGGATGGACACCTGCTGTACAGAACAGCACCCTGGGAATGTGTCTGCCAACACAGAAGCAGCGTGCGAGTCCTCAATGCTTGTCCCTGTCACCAATATCTTGGCCACACCTGCTGTTGTTGCCCTGTCAACCACCTCCTTCACATGACCTTTGAACCTGTACATGAACCACTGCTGACATGACACCATAAGGACATAACAGATCAACCGTGTCATCTGATTGGTCACGTGTCATCTGATTGGTCACGAACATCTCTACAACTTTGATATCATCTTGAGGAAGAGCGCTAAAAATGGCCCCCTTAGGTCTACAATGTGGAAGGCCCCCCTTAGGTCTACAATGTGGAAGGCCCCCCTTAGGTCTACAATGTGGAAGGCCCCCCTTAGGTCTACAATGTGGAAGGCCCCCCTTAGGTCTACAATGTGGAAGGCCCCCCTTAGGTCTACAATGTGGAAGGCCCCCCTTAGGTCTACAATGTGGAAGGCCCCCCTTAGGTCTACAATGTGGAAGGGCCCCCTTAGGTCTACAATGTGGAAGGCCCCCCTTAGGTCTACAATGTGGAAGGCCCCCCTTAGGTCTACAATGTGGAAGGCCCCCCTTAGGTCTACAATGTGGAAGGGCCCCCTTAGGTCTACAATGTGGAAGGCCCCCCTTAGGTCTACAATGTGGAAGGCCTCCCTTAGGTCTACAATGTGGAAGGCCCCCCTTAGGTCTACAATGTGGAAGGCCCCCCTTAGGTCTACAATGTGGAAGGCCCCCTTAGGTCTACAACGTGGAAGGCCCCCTTAGGTCTACAACGTGGAAGGCCCCCCTTAGGTCTACAATGTGGAAGGCCCCCCTTAGGTCTACAATGTGGAAGGCCCCCCTTAGGTCTACAACGTGGAAGGCCCCCCTTAGGTCTACAACGTGGAAGGCCCCCCTTAGGTCTACAATGTGGAAGGCCCCCCTTAGGTCTACAATGTGGAAGGCTCCCTTAGGTCTACAATGTGGAAGGCCCCCCTTAGGTCTACAATGTGGAAGGCCCCCCTTAGGTCTACAATGTGGAAGGCCCCCCTTAGGTCTACAACGTGGAAGGCCCCCCTTAGGTCTACAACGTGGAAGGCCCCCCTTAGGCCTACAATGTGGAAGGCCCCCCTTAGGTCTACAATGTGGAAGGCCTCCCTTAGGTCTACAATGTGGAAGGGCCCCCTTAGGTCTACAATGTGGAAGGCCCCCCTTAGGTCTACAACGTGGAAGGCCCCCCTTAGGCCTACAATGTGGAAGGCCCCCCTTAGGTCTACAATGTGGAAGGCCTCCCTTAGGTCTACAATGTGGAAGGGCCCCCTTAGGTCTACAATGTGGAAGGCCCCCCTTAGGTCTACAATGTGGAAGGGCCCCCCTTAGGTCTACAATGTGGAAGGCCCCCCTTAGGTCTACAATGTGGAAGGCCCCCCTTAGGTCTACAATGTGGAAGGCCCCCCTTAGGTCTACAATGTGGAAGGCCCCCTTAGGTCTACAATGTGGAAGGCCCCCCTTAGGTCTACAATGTGGAAGGCCCCCCTTAGGTATACAATGTGGAAGGCCCCCCTTAGGTCTACAATGTGGAAGGCCCCCATTAGGTCTACAATGTGGAAGGCCCCCCTTAGGTCTACAATGTGGAAGGCCCCCCCATAGGTCTACAATGTGGAAGGCCCCCTTAGGTTTACAACGTGGAAGGCCCCTTAGGTCTACAATGTGGAAGGCCCCCCTTAGGTCTACAATGTGGAAGGCCCCCCTTAGGTGTACAATGTGGAAGGCCCCCCTTAGGTCTACAATGTGGAAGACCCCCCCTTAGGCCTCCTTAGTTTGGCCCCTTAATCTTAACAGTGAGCATGGTGAATGACCTTTAAGGGTTTCCATATGTCACTTGTGTGGATAGGGGTAACCCTAGTGTGGTGGTATTGATGGTGTGGAGAGGAAAAGAGATGCTCTTTCTCCCACCCCCCCCCCCCCCCCCCCCCCCCCTCTTTGTTCTTCAACTGTAGCATTGTTCCACCCAACTCAAGTGTTAACACATCTGTACCTGAAGTGTTAACACATCTGTACCTGAAGTGTTAACACATCTGTACCTGAAGTGTTAACACATCTGTACCTGAAGTGTTAACACATCTGTACCTGAAGTGTTAACACATCTGTACCTGAAGTGTTAACACATCTG